>WSXT02211793.1:0-17690 GCA_011762715.2 Neuroterus valhalla | reverse complement strand
TATAATTAATATTGAGTACCTTATTTTCGGGACGACTAGCCAAATGGCGAAAATGCGCTTGTCGTCCCGAAATTCGGGACGACTAGCCGAACGCGCGAAATTGTTAGTCGTCCCGAAATTCGGGACGACGAGACGCAGCCAAAAGAAAATGATAATTTTCAGCCAAATAACGCAAGATTGAAAAGAAAGTAAGGAAGAAAAAATGTTTGTTTTTGGGAGCCCTACAAGATCTTGAATACAACTTTTTGAATTTTCTCAGAAAATCGAAAATTCACGTTTTGATCGCACAAAAGATAATGCAAAATAATCTGTGAACTCGATAACTTTCGAAAGAACGATCATATTCGATCGTGCTTTGGCACATTTCTTCAAAACCGGAAAAGAAAGGGCGCGTTCGGTTGCGAGCTATTTTGGTTGAAAAATTAAAGAGGGAGAGCATTCTGAAAATTTTTTCGGATTTTTTTTTCAAAGAATAAAAAATCGTAAGTGCGGTTTCTTGTAGTAGGTAAAAAGTAAAACAATTCATACTAATGATTTCTTTTGATAAAAACAAAATGGTCCGAGTTGTGGCATTTTCAAAATTCAAAAATGGAAACGAAAATTAGGAGTTTTATCAAATACACCAAGATTGAAAAAAAAGTTTAAAAGAAAAAAAGTTTTCTTCTTTGGATCCGTACGAGATCGTTGATACAACTTTTCGAATTTTCTCAAAAATCGAAAATTCTGATTTTGATCGCACAAAAAATGATGAAAAATAAACTGTGAACTCGATAACTTTCGAAAAAATGATCATACTGGATTGTGCTTCGGCTTTCGTCTAAGGCTTGTAAGATCACATGAATGTACTTTTAATTTTTTATTTCAACGTTTTTGGGCAGATATAGAATGGTAATATTATGATGTTCTCTTCTATATTTCTACTGGTCTTATCAATATTTGGATGATTAATTATTTGAATATTGATTTCTTGAATGGAGAAAAAAAATCTTCCTCCGGTAGGGATCGAACACAGGTTCACTGATGTCTGGTCTGATACTCTAACCCACTATGCTACGGATAGTATAAGAGTTTGTTTCGGTTATTTTTCTACTTAAATTAATAGAGCATCAATTGAATTCAAAACTATGCTATTGGGAATGAGGGGTTTATTGAATTGTAGAGGTTCAGATTCATGTCGCTTTTTCTCTTAGAAAAAAATTCTTAATAGGATTCCAAAATTGAAACATTGAGAATTATGGGCTCAGTGAAAATCTAAGTCAATTGTTTGTCTTTCCTGTAAAGAAGAAACGCCAATTGAATTCCAATAGCCTACCACCGGGAATTTTTTGGAAAATGTACCTTTCCTTAAAGAATTCAACTATGCTCGATTCAATATTAAAACATTTTTTGGTTTGAAATGACAACAATTACATTTTTCACATACGATTCATCTCTCTATAGTTTAATTAAACGGTTTTTTATTTTGAATTGGGACGCTGCGTCGAATGAAATTTAAACTTTAATTTTTCTCTTTGAGAATCAATCTTGGTTGGGTCAAAATTAAACTTTTTTGTTGAAAATTTAGTCATTTCGTGAAAAATGTAACTATTTGATGCAAAATAGACTAAAAATTCGAAAGTCTTCTAGAAATTGATCTTCTTTGACTCCAAAGTTCAATCATTCGCTTGAAAATGCGACTTCTTCCATATTCGCCTTTTCAGTTAAAAATTCAACTGTTTGGTTTTTAATTATTGATAAAAATGAATTTTTTTCGTTTCAAATGTCGTCTTTTTTCTGAAATATTTTTCGTTTATCTCTTTTGGTAAAGAATATTTATTTTTCTAATAAAAAATTCAACTATTTTATGGAAATGTAATATATTTTGACTTCCTATGTAAAGGGTTTCATACTGATTACAACTGTGGTTCATAAATTTTATTCAGAAAAATCTGTACGCATATTTTCATGGAAATCACTCCATTCTTCTGTTTTATTCCAGGCGTTTATTTTTTAAGTTTTTAGTTTTTAGGAAAAAAGTCTTATGATGCTGAGAACAAATATATTCCAGTTTTCCAGAAATTGATCAATCGCAGATTCTGAGGTCTATTCAGATCTGGGGAAAAATCCCCAGACCTGGGAGCGCGTGGGCGCAATCATTGTACCCTTCGCAGTGCTAGCACGTCATCATCATGGTAACACTGTAATGCACACTGGACAGTTCAGAGTCGACATAGCCGTTACCCGTCGCGTTTGTCCAGGCTACTCGAGGCCTGCATGGCAGTGCACGCCAATGGCCGCCATTCAGCGTGTACGGCGGGGCCGATTATCAGGCGCAAGAATTACTTGATTTTCAATTCAAACAAATAAAAATAACAACAAAATATTCGGAAATGCAGGGATAGGTAAGTAAAATACCCTGGGTAATTTACGTACTTTTTTACGGTGAATTACTAGGTATTCTACGTGGCTAGTTTCCTACACGATGTAAATTATGCGTATATGGGACTTCACGTTCTGCGGATTCCCCGTTTCCCTCAACAAACATAACCTCAAAAACTTCTAATTATTAACTTCCTTGCTTCAAACCTGCATGCAAAATTTGACCCATTTCTACAAAAACATTTTCATCTAATTCCTATCCTTCTTCAGGTGTCTCGTCTTCGTCATAATTTTCACGCAAACTTTCCAAAACATCTCCCTAAACTCCAGTCGAATTCTGAAATTCGTTTCTGTCCAAAAAGTCATTATCATAATCATTATTTCTATCATTTTGAACATCTGTCAATAGTCCATCGGTTCTACTCAATATCATTCCAGGGGAGCGGTCTCCTCAATTATGGCCATCTCCCTCGGAGATTCATCTCGAAGACCGTGCCTCTCACATTGGGACCACCCCTCGGAGAAGAACTCTCTCTATCGGATACTCATGATGAAGAACATTGCTGCCTGTAAAGCAGTTTTCGTACCCATTACATTACATAGAATTCCCATCACCGCCCTCATCACTTATGGGGCCCCGGTGGTCTAGAACTCGAAAATTGAAGGTAAATTGAGGAATTTTTTTTACATTGAAAAAAATAAAAAACGATGTTTAAACTTTCGAGGGTTATTATTTAACATGTTCCATGTACAAAAAATTTTTTTTTGAACAAAACAAAATTTTATTATCTCAAAAATAGCACTGAAGTGTACCCTTCCGAAAAATTGGAATCGGATGGTGTGAAGGATTATTGCTCTTCTATTCATCTGGAAAATAAGAACCAATTAAATGAATAATCAGTATGGGTACAGCTATCGTCGGTACTAGAAAAAAAATGAAAATTAACAAAATGGCGCGCTTTTGAAGTTAAAACTCTAAAAATCGAGTTTTCCTCCACAGTTTTCCAATTTAAAAAATACGATCTATTTGCAGTAAAAATATAATTCTAGTACCGACGATAGCCGTTGTTGTTGTGAATAACATATGCAAATTTCAGACGATTCGGTTGAATAGTTTTTTTCTATATTTACCATGCCGAAAAAAGTAGTTTTGATATAATCAAGTTTAAAGTTTTAAGCATGAATATTTTCAAAAATAAATGCTTACAGGTAATCAGCGATTCCGGCACCATATAAGATTCCTTCTGTTTCTTCATGTTCCTCGGCCTCTCCACTCCTCTGATTCTTCTGCGCGGTTCGAGCTATTTTTGAAGCCTCAGTGCTTCGACGGTTGGCCGTGTACACTCGCCGTGCGTCGCGGTCTCGCGCGAGTCGCTTTGCTTGTGGGTCGACGGTGAAGCCCATGACCTCCATAATTTTCAATACAGCGGCGAACCCTTCATTGAAAGTACAGGCAGAAATATGAGTGGCAATATCCACAATTCTTTGCCAACAAACTGATGTTTTGGCGCTAGTTGCCAGACACAAGAATTGAAGCTTTCATTATTGTTCTGGGTATTACTACCGATACACCTTTCCAATAAATTATTTGCTGTTAAATCTTCGTAGATGGGTTTCATGATTTCTTGTGCGTCATCATCCAAAGCAGGTTGATGCTCATAGGTATCTAAAGTACCTGCATCCTCACTCTGACGTCACTTGCACCAAGATTCTGGACCTGGAGGACAGTACGTGTAATATGCTGCCCATATTTCATTTTTCATCCCTTCATTAGAATCTGGATTCCGTCTAATTGCTAGACCGTAATAAGTTGACAGCTCCTGCAGTAATTTATTTGTTAGTGGTTTGCGCTTTGGTGTTTTATATTTTTTTCTGTCCTTTTGTTGTTTTATTCTCTCCTTGTTTTTCTGCTAATTTCTTATTGGCTCTTTTTATTCGAGAATGTTTTTTTTTGGCATCACTGGCACGTTTATACAAACGTTTTTTAACGTGCAAATCACATTCTTTTTTGCGAATTACAAAATCATCCACGTAGGGATTGATGTCCAATAAGGCTTTAAATGTTTTTGTGTCGCTGTCTGCAATGTAGTTCGCATATTCAACGTCATATAACTCTTCAGATCTCTGAAACATTTCCACGATTCCATCCACCTCCATTTTACCCGCACTACCGGTATGCTCATCATACCACGCAGCATATTCAACCGTATCCTCTTGGCCTTTCCAACTTGCACAACCGTGTTATATACTGCTTTTAATAATAATATCCAGAATTTAATTGCTGTATTTCCCTATCAATGAGACAATACCAAGAAGCGAAGAGAAACCACGTTTCGCCCAAGATCCATCACCAGACACAGAGAGTTCATTCGCGGGATGTCCTGCTTCTTCATTCAACTCAGTTTCTTCTTCCAACGCCTTTTGAAAAACAATTTTTGAAACGGCTTCAGCTGCAATTCTTATATTATCAACGATGCTGTGATATGTACTATTACAGATCCCTTGTCCAAGATCCATGATACCGCAGAAATTTTGAATACCTTGGAAGCCAACTTCAAGCATTCTCATGGCAAGAACAAGCCGACGGTTAATTTCAAATTCCTTGTTAATCAAAGGCAAAGAAAAAAAAGTCTCTTTGCAATTACACTTCACAGAAAGTTTGAAACCTAAACCACGTAGTCCTTTTTTGCTGAGAGTCACTGCACTATCACAATCTTTACACTTCAATAACTGTTGCAATTCCAAGAATATCGCACCAAACTCAATAATACAATTACTGAAAGAAGGATTGACATTAACTTCCAATTGCTCACTGTTTTTTAATTCTTTTGCCGATGAACTTGTAAAATCTGTTGTATTTTCAGAAGTATATCGATTACCTCTAAAAAGATCTTTTATTCTCTTTAGAAGATGGTCCTTTATGCGTATTCCTCCCTTTTTTTCTATCCATATTTTGAGATATTTTTCAATTAACGATTGGATGTTGCTCAGTGGACACGTAAAGTACTACTGATCCACTCAGGTCAAAAAAATACGAACGTTGCTCTTAATGATAGAGGTCATACACGTATATATCTCTAATTTCCATGCTATCACTCAAATACAACTTCATTTTTGAAATAAACATATTCAACATGCAACGAGTTTACGTTGAAATGATATGATATATACAAAAGATGATATTTCAGATAAGGACCAGAACAGCGATCGCGTTACGAACGATGCATCCATTCTGGTGTCCAAAAGAAGAACCTAGTAAGTGACTTTTGCCATAGGGGTTATTTTCTCACGCAGATAGGCCTGAAAATAGTCACTATGGAAAAAGTCACTTACTAGGTTCTTCTTTGGGACAGCAGCATTGATGTAGCGGCGGACCGTTCTCTATCCGCTAAAACGCCTGTAGTAACAAAAGTATTGTAAATATCATCTGAAAAATTTAACAGTATATGCTTGAAAGACTATACTTTCGAATTATCAAAAAGAAAATTTTTTTCTTCGAAAATTCTAGACCACCGGGGCCCTTTGAGTCATTTACGTAATTTCCTATTTCCATCGCTACCGGATTACGTGAGAGCGCATCCGCGTTTGCATTACCCCTACCAGGCTTGTATACCATCTCACACTAGTACCCTTACAATTTTATCTTCCAACGAGCTAATCAGGAGCACATTGTGGGATCTTTCAACTGACCAAGCCAAACCAATGTTTTATGGTCGGTGACCAAAGTAAATTTTTGCCCATGGACATACGGCCTAAAATTTTTGACTGAAAAAGTGATAACAAGAAGGTCTTTTTCAGTGGTCGTATACTTCATTTCCGCCTTGGAAATTGTATGCGGCGCATATGCAATCGGCCAATCCTTTCCTATTGCTTCCTGACCAAGAATAGTACGTTTGGCAAAATCGGATGCGTCTGTGGCATTTATGAAAGGTTTCGAAAAATCTGGATACTGCAAGAGAGGTTTTAGTACAAAGGATATTTTACAACTTTTCAAAAGCTTACTCGGCGGCTTCGGACCAAGCAAATGAAACGTCTTCCTTTAGTTACAAAGTTGAGGGTTTTGCAATTGTAGCAAAATTAGAAATGAAATGACGGTAATAACCGGTTGGTCCCAAGAACTGTTTGATATTCTTACGACCTTTCAGACGAGGAAAGTTATTAATGTCTATCCGCCGAGTCAATTTCGATCCTGTGAAATCCGGACGCGAGGGCAAGAACAGTAAAACACTGAGTACCCTCGATTTGGTCCAAAATATCCGTAATCTTTGGGAGAGGGTAGAAATTCCGTACTGATTTCAATAAGAGCGCGATGGTCAATTACCATCCGCCACCTTTTGTTTCCCTGTGAATCTGCCTTTTTTGGTATCACTCAAACTGGTGAATTATATGCTGATTTGGAAGGCGATGTCGTACCATGACCTTTTAGATTTTTTATTTTTCTCTCTATTACTTGTTTGTGTACTGCCTGATACCTGTAGTTACTTTTATTTACCGGCACATCATCTACAGTATTAATTTTGTGTTGAATAACATTTGTGCACACTAATTTATCCCCTTTCAAGAAAAATTGATGAGGAAATTTAGTTTCCGTTTTCAAAAGACTTTCCTTCTCATCTTTGTTTGAGTTTTCCAAATGAAGCTCTTTTTCTAATTCTTGCATTCAATTTAACGGATTAGTTTCTGAATTATTTTTGATATTCCCTTCCTTGTCAGATTCCGAAATAATTTTAGCGATTTTCACTGAAGTCACGGGTGAAACGAAAAGTTCTACGTCCCTGGTATTAGTGTTAACGCAATAAACGAGAGTGTTTCCATCCTGAACGGTCGCTAGAGACTCCCAAATACACGCCTGGACGCATCGGTAATTAAGGCAAATAACCTTCTGACAAATCTGTATTAATTACTGGAAAAGTTACTAATTGTTTTGCTCTTGCTTTTAAAATTAAGGTTGTTCTCGTTTAATGTAGGTAGTAAATGGAAATTAACCTAAATTATGCTTCATCGTTTTTGTTGGCAGATCGATTACTAAATCATCTACAAGAGACATTCCCAGCATCCTGTCGCAACTCACAGGAAAATTGTAAGGTACTATTTGAAATGGACAAGCAACCCCGTTGATATCTATATATACTTCCTCAGAAGTTTTTACAGGCTGATCTGTAATGCCAAATAAATTTTATTCAACTTGAAAATCTACAGGTGCACCAGTTTTTAACTTCCTTCCTACGATTGAATTTAATTTAGCCCTAGTATCTTCTACAAAGGTGTCCCTTTCATTTTTAATATTTCTACTGTTCAAATCAACGTTAGGTAAGGATGACTTTCCAGCCGTGTTGAACTTCAACACTACCCGTCGGATCGGTGCTGCATTTTGATCCAACTCGCCTTCGCACCACTCAGGCGAACTTACGTCTCGTTTAAATTATCAGTTTTATTTTCCCGATTCGCAGCTACCATATTTAAACGTTTGAAGTATTTCGCATATGAATGACCCGATATTTTGCTAAAATGACAATTTAAGTTATTTTCGTCACGATTCTCTTTTCCTTTTCAAGAAAATCTCGAGCAAAGTGATTGGTTTTTTTTTACAGATAAAACACTTGAGCGGACTTTTTTGGTGGATACTCACAATCGCGGAAGGAATTCCCATTCTGGTTGCAATTGAAACATCGCCTTGCATCAAAACAAACTGTGCGACACATCCTCGTGCCAAATGCCCTGATTCCCCACATTTATGCCAGGAAATGTAATTCGGCCTTGAACTCTCGCCTTTACTTGGTTCTTTACTATTATCATCACCTCACATTTTCTAGCACGAGCGGCGCTGTAATATGGTCGAGAGCGACCACGCGTATTGCTATTAAAATATCCCTTATTTCTTCTCGCTTAGCCAATCGCGGGCCGATTTTATTATATAACGCGCGACTTCGGGATGATTTTTATCTTTGATTCATTCTATCAGGCTCGCAAGTACGTTACCGACTCTCGATCCGTATTGGAAGAAATTCGAGAGCGGCCTTGAATAAGATACGATTTTCGGGTTCCTTTCGAGGGGATGAAAATATTCCTGAGCTACCGCTAGACGAGCTGCCGCCGTCCGAGCAAGAAGAGCGCGCAGCACCTGATCGTACAACAGGCGGAAAAGAATTGCTACTGGTCTATCTGTTAAAACCTCTGGCCCAACTCTTATTTCCATTCTTTCCTCGTTTTCTACCCCTTCAAGCTGAAAATCCCCATCAGAATTTTCCTCGGCTTCTTCCTCCGAATCTGTGTTGATATCGCATCTGCTCTCTCGACCGCGGCCGCGAACGGTTTCAGCTCCACGGCTATCGACTGACCCACATTTACTGGCCGCCTTCCTCTGGTTGCCAGAACCTGAACTTGTCCCTGTCTGTACCTTCGCGACCTTCGCATTGCTCGCCTTTCTCGTGGCGATTACACTTCGAGCTCCTCGGCCACCCTTCCCTGCTCTAATTTCCCCATTTTGCGTACGCGTTTTGGATTTTTAGAATAATTTTTCTTAACTACACACAAAGATTACAACAAAACAGATATATTTTGGCGAATCGACTTACTACTTGATGATTCGTATTTCCGAATTCCCAGATCCTTTTTCCAGGTATCCTCCGCCTGGGATGAAGTTTCTCCAGGTCCAGGTTTAAAGAACCACCCAAGAAACCTTCTGAGGAGTAACCGCGGCTTTTCTCCACTCCTCTTCTTTCCTCTTCTTCCGCTTCCGATTCAGGCCTTCGCTCGTCTTCTTCACGGCCTTTACTATCCTTTTCCGCTCTTTGACCTCTTTCTTGACGACACAGTCGATGGTGGGTTGGTAAATAGGTAATAGCGGCCTGCTTGTTTTTCCTCTGGTCCTTCGTCATTGGGTTGTCCTTTACAACCACAAATGGGCTGGCGAGTGGAGAACTCTCGGAATTTTCACTTAGTTTCGAGTCACCGTCCATTAAAGTTTCTTGTCACTTTTGAAACAATTTTACAGTCACTTTTCACGTAGATTTTAATCAATTTTCACTCGCAAAGGATTTGTGGAATCCCACCGCGCTGTCAACGAAAAATCCTGTAACGCGCGGAGCTCAATTTGACGCGAAATTGTCTTAAATTTGAATGTTCCAAAGAATGTTAATGGGCGTTTATCAAAACAGATCCTGCTGAAATTTATTTAGAATGAATTAACATCGTTGACATATCCCTACTCTAATTATGACTAATTCGTCGCCGACAATCTAGTCTGCTCGGAATGTTTACCGAAGATCTCAATCATCCCAACGAAAGCCAAAATAATTTCTACTCAGTTCAGTTAAAGAACTTTTGTGTCGCTAATTCGATAATTAATATAAGATTCGTATACCCTGCTGTCAAGACTGTTATCCTACGTATAAACAAGTTAAATTGGATAATATCAAATATCCTCTGCTCAAACATTCTCGAGAAATCTAATATATACATTTATTTGCTTACAGGAATGATTGTCGCGTAAACCATTCTCATGCCGATTTACCCTGAGATGTTGCTCGTCAATCTTTTTCACTTTTTGCTCGAATATTTTATAATTTCAAATCGAAACCGCGCATTCTACGGAAGCGACGGTGCTGTCCCTAGCAGATGGAATGCAAATTCATGCGCTCGTTACAAGCAAGACCAAAGAAAAGACTAGGGTTTCTACTTTTTGTCCAACCCTTACCTTTACTATCTTACCTTTCAAGCCCCAGTGATCCCAACGTTGGCAAGTAAGGCTATTGCGCATAAATGGAAAAATGTCGTAATTTGTGATTGTTCTAAATTTTTTCCGCTGTGAATCACGCGCCATACGGCAGCCAATGGCGACGAATGAGGACCGCTGCGCCGGGAAAGTGCAATAGTCTTACATGCCATAATTGGGATCACTGCCAAGCCCTGAACTTTATTCGGATCTTGGCGCCGATGACGACACAGTCATCATGAATTCAAAGAAGCAAAAAGAAATTAAAGTTTTTAGAAGCAGAAATGAAAAGAGTTTTGTCTAAATTGTCAGAGGAGGATCGTATAGAAGATCAGGATTTAACTGACGAATGTGAATTTTCATCTTCCCACTATGTATAGTGTGTTGCAGGGTCCATCGTTCAACGTAATGGGCAGTTCTTCGTTTCTACAGTTTGTCGCTTTGTTGGGCCGAGCTACAATCCTGGATAGTAGCCACGTAATAGAAAATGCATTGTGCCGATTTTCGGTTTTTAAGTCGTAAACGGAGGCCAAATTAGTTTATCCGTCCTCGTAAAAGGAAAGCATTTTCTTCTTCCAGATATTGCGCAACATGAGGAGGATGTAAAAATGGCAGACGAAGAAGAAAGTTTGGAAATTGGAAGAGAGGGACTGCGGACGTTCGTTAAAGACGGAGCAGTAGTAGCTTTTTGAAGAGAAAATCCTTAAGGTCGAAATACGGGTGAAATTAAGACATAGCAGACAGAATTGAAGTTTGGATAACGTCTGGCTTGAATAACAAAGAAGGAAAGGAAAATTCGTTGTCAGCTATACCCAGAAAGGGTCCAGTTAACTTAGGAGCCCCCTTGTTGAATGAAGAAATCGCAGTAGATTTTCATCACAGTTTGTCGAGAGATAACCACTTCAAGAATTACCAAGATATCACGGGTGCGGCATTAGCTGCAGATTCTCCCAAGCTAAGCATGATTTTAGATGATTCAGAGTTTCCTTGGACAAGGAATTAATATTGACAAATTTATTGACAGCGGTTAAGTTATTATCGAATTTATTCTATTCATCGGATCAAGCTAGCAAGACATACATTTTGGGAGGATACGCCGAAAAAATACAGAAGATCCTTAAGGAAGTCGAGTCCACTCAGTACCTTTTTGGAGACAACCTTCAAAATATAATTGGAAGTTCTTGGGCGATGGAAAAGGTTACAGAGGACCTAAAAAGAACCCATCCAAGACCTCCTGTCCAACCTTAAACAAATTCTTTGAACTGGAAGAGCTCAACCGCCGCGCCGGATGAGTCATGGGACGGGGAAGCTACAGGGGTCTTCAGTCAAGGCCGAACACCTCCAGAGTTTCGAACAGTTTCAACAGATTCAGACTGTATCCAGCGAGGAGATATTATGCACGCTAGCACGACTTCCATGCATTTTTTTGACCAGATATTTGCTGCGCCAAGAGAGACATCTTCAGTTAGACTCGATGAATTAAGAGGTCTGTGACGTCATGTAAAGTTTAAATTCTTAATCTCAAAGTTTGTATACGATGCTTTTCTTTCATTGACCAAACGTTGCTTTCACCGTTGCTAATTTAATTTTGTTCATTGAAATAGTGGTTTACTAGTTCATGAGTTGAACTCAAATCAAAAAAATTCACGCGTAAGTATAGAATAATTTTAGAAAGAAAACGTTCTTGCCCTATCAATGTATAAAAAATCACCAACAGCCTACAGTCATTTGTCGAATCTATTTTCTCTACCTTCGAAAACAGTTTCAAGGGATGACCTTCCCAAAATAGCGATAGATATAGGAACTACTGCCACATTCTTGACCTGTAATCAAGTTTCTCAATTAAATTACATATTATCAAACGATATTCTAAATCAATATTGTTATTGAACCTTCTCGTTTTTATATTAATCGAGTATTCATAATAAACTTATGGATTTTTGTTTTTCTTACTTTTATTGAGAAAATTTCATAAACTAAATGTAAATAATTAAATAATATTGCGAGGGAACGAAAACAGTTCGAAGAACTGTTTCAAATTCCCGCGGGCAAGGTTGCTGGTTGTGAGGGGGAATGTTTTCTGGAGGCCAACTGAAGATGACGCAGCAAATATCTGGTAAAAATAAAACATGGAAGTCGTACTACTGTGATATTATTGGCATCGTGAAAGTGCCACTTGCTAGCGCCACACTTCGAGGGACGCTCCCATGTTAAATCTTATGGGACAAAAGTTAGTACCGTGGCGGCCACAGTTATTTCGGGGGACGCTGCCATAAGAGTACGTGTAAAATTCGACGACAGCGCCAGCCCTCCTTCCAACCGTCTGCACATAGTGAATACCCAGACGCAGCCTCAACAAGCCAGACGTTCGAAAAAGTTCTGGTAAGTACGACAGCGGCCTGATTAAATTTTTCCATCCATAATTGGTAAAAGATAACTCAAGATCAGCTTCTTCTATATACTGTTAAGGGTTGTAAAATAAATCTAGAACATAAGATTTTCCAATCGAAGAAACCTCTAGCTTCAATTTCTAATGAGCTAGTAGATACGGTCCTGGAAAATTTACTATATGTCGGGGTTGTAGAAGAGTGTAAGTTTACCGAGGAGCAATTTATATCTTTATTTTTTACTGTTCCAAAGCCTGATGGCTCTCGCAGATTTATTTCAAATTTTAAGTCTTTCAATAATTTTGTGATCAAAGAACATTTTATGATTGAAGATATATGAACAGCTATCAAATTGTTTTACCAGGGCGACTACATCTACCATATGTACCCATGGACGAAACAGATAAGGAATAGCTTAGATATAGGTATAAAGGGTAATTAAATCAATTCCATTCTTTACCATTTGGATTAACTTCAGCGCCATTTGTGTTCACGAAATAATGATACCAATAGTGAATTTGCTAAGAAAAAAAGCCATAGACTTGTCCCTTACTTGGATGACTTTCTCATTTTTGGTAAGAAAAAGAAGAATGTTCGAAGAATACGAAATTAGGTACATCTCTCCTGAAATATTTGAGTTTTATTGTGAATCGGAAGGAGAGTGCAAAATACCTCAAGAGGAAATGTTAATTTTAAGGCGTGATAATTAACTCAGATAATGTGACACTAGAGTTTCCTTGTGAAAGAGGGCTAAGATCAGAGAAATGCTAGAAATGGTATTGAGTAATCAAGAGATAAGAATTCAGAATTTAGCAGGATGCATAGGGGTATTAGTTGCAGCATGTCCGGGAGTAGCCTACTGTTGGCTCTACTATGAAGAACTCAAACAAGTAAAGAAAAATGCTCTAATATTTCATAAAAATAATTCGAAAAACGGACAGTTTTGTCGTATGAGGCTATAGAAGAGTTAACATGGTGGCTTTGTCAAATCTCAATTATCAGAAATAAGATTAGTTCAGGTACTTTTGATCGTGAAATTTCTTCAGATGCGTCTCGTACAGGCTAGGGAAGCTACTTGCGATCATGAGAAGGCTAAGGATTTTTGGAGTAGTTCAGAACGAGAGAGGCTCATAAATTATCTAGAAGTTGAAGCAGCTTTCTAAGCTTTGAAATGTTTTGCAGTTTCAATTTTCAACAAACATATGTTAATGAGAATTTATGACATCACAGCAGTAGCTTACATCAATTAAATGGGTAGAATGAAACATAGATCCCTAAATAGCATAACCAAAGAAATTTGAGAATCGTGTAGGAGGGGAGATATTTGGATTTTCACAGAGTACATGGCCTCAAGAGGCAATGTAGCTGATGAAGGTTCCACGATGATAAATTTTGAAACAGAATGGGAATAAGCTGACTTCGCTTCTCGAAAAATTACCAAAAAGTTTGGTAATCCGTCTATAGACTTTTTTGCTTCGAGGATAAATACTAAATGTGCGAAATTCTTTCTGGGAAGGGGAGATCTATAGGCTTTCTCTATCAATTCTCTAACAACTAATTGCGATAAGGAGTTTTGGTATGCTTTTCCGCCTTTTCTTCAATCTCGAGAGTTCTAAAGAAAATCAGGGATATACTTTCGCCTCGCAGGGAGATTGTACATCCACTTGCATCAAATCTCACCCTGATGTCAGGAAATGTATCAGACAGGCTTCAAAGGAAAAAGAACTTGGAGGAAATCGCAAGACTTCCGGTGACTCGATTGATGGTTTGATATTTTCGAGGTGGAGCAGTAGCAACTTTGTAGTTGGTATGATGAGAGGAATTGTCACATACTGGTCCTCGCTCAATTTTGTTGTTGCATTAACAAAGGGCTTCAATATCCTCAGAATTTCCGGGATGGCTTTGAGATCACAAACACGTGGACTCTGTCACGTACTGTTCAATTATTATTACTATACGGGCAATTATCAAAAGCAAGATGATGGAGGGGGGGGGGGGGGCTTTCCAAACTGAGGGAGGGCGAGAGAATTCGCCTTCCTTTAATTTATTATTTCGTGGGTTGGTATTCCCTACTCTCGGGCTGAGAGTTGCTGTAGCTAATCAGAATTTGTGCGTAGGGGACAGGTAAAAAATGATCGTTATTTCTAGATTATATGATGCACAACATACGCATTTATTGTGTATAGATCGAAGGAATACATGAGAAACATTGAATGAATGCATAAGAAACATTGAAAGAATGCAAAGAAGCACGTCTGCAATAGGAAGGCGTGTCAAAGACACATATGATCAGGAGAAAGAGAACAGTGAAGAAAAAAATATTTGATACAATCCAACCTTACCGACTACCGCTTCAGTCACGTAGTCACACAGCCCTATACACTCACGAAGGTACAGGTAAGTGTCCTTGACACCGGTCACTGAGCGGGCACAAATTTTTACTCTCGTCGATCATTGTTATAATCGACCATAGTCCTTACACACCTTGGAGCAACGCGAGAGCCACACAACACGCGTATACCACCACTCTGAGTTTGTTTCACGAGAAAAGGCTTTATTTCTCGTGAGACAAAGCCCCAATCTTCCGAGAAAAATACTCTGTCTCGTTTTAAGATTCGAGAGAGGGTAGTTTTCTCTAGGTTGTTAATTTTGTTTTATCCAGGCCGGATAGGATGCCGTAAAATAAAACCGCTCCCGTTACGGTCCTGCCTCCCTTCGAGCAGAGATTCAATTAACGTCCGAAATTTTGAAAAAGAACTGAGCTTCCCGTATGCCCTTTGGAAAACACTACTGCCGCCCTCGTTTCGAGAGGTACGGTCCCGACCTACACTGTTCTCGAAAAGCTTGCGGAAATAGCTGCTGGTTAGCTCTCGTCCTGACCTGGTCAAGTTTAGCACCAACGCCCCAGGACGAGGTTGCGAATGAGACTTACGCGAATCAATCAACGGTTTCAAGTCCTTTGACCATACAAAATCCCGAAGAACGGACGGGCTAAGAAAATCTGAGGAGTTCTGGTCCTTACCAGGTCACTCAGAAGACTGCGAATTAGATTTCCATTAGCTTCGCCTCGACACTTCATTGTCAGGGTGAATTAGGTTGGGATTTTTGCTCTGTTGCAGAATTTGTGGTTGGATGGAAAGGAAATGCCGTGGGACTCGCCTGAGATCTTAGGTGTGCATAATTCATGCTTCGAAGTATCTTTGCTTGGAATTTAGACCTGCATGACAGAAACCTCGTCAGCATTTTACTGAAGTAAAGTGCTGCGAGATATTTGATGCTTTCCGAAAGAAGTTATTGAGTTCAATTTGCATCAGAATTGACGCAGGTTGGAATTTCCAATCTAGGTTTAGATATTTATTATTTCCGGCCTATAATTTTAAGCATGAGGATCGAGCATTTTTAAATCATCGTGTTTATGCTGAGAAAGCACGTGGCGTTGTTTTGATGCCTCATGTGCTAGGCTGTCAGCCGTGGTGCACGGTGGAAAGCGAGACGCACTTACGTAAAATGAGTCACGAAGGAGGAGGAGAGAGTACAATGAACAGTCGAGGCGTTTGACTCATTGGAGTCGTTGAGATTATCGTCGTAATACGCGAGAGTAGGACATGACTATAAATGCGTGGGTCAGAGAGAGCGCACGCGGTACCCGCGTGTGTGTGTTAATGTGTGCCCGCTCGTCGCGATGGCGAGTCCACATACACCTCAACTCATTCGTGGCTGATAGTTCTCGTTGGTTTCTACATGCAAGGTATTGTACAGTTAACCCTTACATAATTAAGTGAACTGTACATCCCTTGATGAACTTCCTCTTCGTTTTTGGTCTAGAAGAACCAAAAACTGTTCCAAGAATGACCCGAACAAATTGTATTATTCAATTTCATTTTCTTGTAATTGCTAGGATCTGCACTCAGGAGTCGGCTCGCGGGTTAGTCGAGCGAGAGCTCGGAATGTCACGTAGCATTCCGGAAGCACGCTCTCAGGTTACGAGTAAACGACCAGGCCCTGTTATCTTTCCACGGTTTAAAATGTGGGTTGAAATAATGTTAGAAGCTACATTGATTCGGAAAAAGAAAGAGAAAATGAGAATGGAAATATTACTTCTTTCTTAGCAAGGAAAAAGAAGGGGGGAGGTGGTTCGCTCGTAACAAACCACACCGGATTTTTGCTCGTTTCGTCCCCGAAACTTAGGGCGACTCCTGAGTGAAGAGGCCGCAAAATAGGGATGTATGTAGGTTACATAGTTTCTGTTTTGTTGGCGGAGAGATAATCTCTTTTTCGTCCATGCAGTGATTACAAATGTACCATGGATTTTCATGACCAGATATTTGTAATCACCCATTC
The DNA here is from genome assembly GCA_011762715.2 of Neuroterus valhalla. Lineage (NCBI taxonomy): Eukaryota > Metazoa > Arthropoda > Insecta > Hymenoptera > Cynipidae > Neuroterus > Neuroterus valhalla. Next base: position 890 of record WSXT02211793.1, on the reverse strand, counting down.
ATTCTTGGAGGTCGCAACATTTATTGATAGTTTCGTAGCATTGTTGTTTTCAATCATCGCTGCTGATTAACCTGATTTCTATATCTAATTGGAGTTTTCTTGTGCTCTGAAGTCCTTATAGGGTGCGATTCTACCTTAGTCTGAAAATTTTAGGTCTCCCTTGATTCCCTCTTCCCACTGCGAGACAGAGGTGACTACAGAGCAGAGAAAAATTTCCAAAAACGATGATTACAGGTTCGGTTTTTGATATCATAACCATTAGTCTCTCATTCCCTCATTTCATTCCTCTCCCTTCTTTCCCCTGGTTTCACGAGCTTGGAAGAGAGAGAGGGGGGAGAGGGGGTAGTCGACCGCCTGCTGGACCGTCGCGCGTGCTAATCAGCTTCTGTAGTTCTGTAGTTACACGCGATAGTGTTATACGTGAAGTTAAAGTGCCTCTGCTTGGTAAGAGAAAAAGGTGAAGTTAACAATGGTTTCAAGGGAATATTTTGACAGAGAGATGGTCCTGGCTTACGACCTGGACGAGCAGCAGTCCCAGGAGGGGGAAAGAGGGTAAGTTTTGTTTATTCTTTCAACCTATGCAAGTCCTAAAATTATTCCCTTTCTTATTATTTGATAAAATGATTTCGCTTACAAGGCAACTTAGAATTAACAAAATAATTTTCTTAGTTACAATACTATTAAAGTCAATATTATTTATTAATTTTCAAATATATTTATGATTATATATTCATAATTTATGATTATTTATGATTTATGATTATTTATAATTTGTAATTGGAATATTGGTTTATACTCTCTCCCTGTTACGGGTTTGAGAGTCTCTGCATAACCTCCTCTCTATTCCTTTGCACACCTCACCACCAACTCAGGGGTGAGGGGGACCTACA
>WSXT02211782.1:0-17690 GCA_011762715.2 Neuroterus valhalla | reverse complement strand
CTCATCAACACTCTCCTTTTGCAGCTCCTTGGACCAGCAATGTTGGGCATGAGCCTAGATAGCATGGCAATCATAGTATTAGCCCTACACGCCGCCTTGGTAATCTGAACTCCAAAAGTAAGCTTCTCGTCAATCCATGCCCGTAGGTACTTCAGCACATTTACGGCTTAATGCCATGCCCAGCGATATTCGCTCTAAATGACTTTCTGAAATACCTCTGCCTGGTGAGAACGACCAGCTCGGTCTTCTGACCAGCAAGTTGAAGACCATGGTTACGAAGCCGAGCTTTAATTCTACTTGATACGACATCTACTAAAATTCTCGCTTCAGCTCCTGTCCTTGCTCTAATCATCGCCGCCAAATCGTCAGCAAATCCAATGAGCTTTGCTCCCTCCAGAAGATCGATACATAAAACGCCATCATAGACCACGTTCCACATGTCGGGTCCATGAACCGACTCTTGAGCAACACCCGACGTTACATCAACGCAGCGCGTCCCCTCTGATGTTTGGAAGATTAGCTGCCTGTCGCTGAAGTATATGCCACACTCCTAGACCTATAGTTTCCTCTCCAAGCAACTACTGATTCCTGAAGTGCCTCACGTATGGCCCCCACCGTTGACCTGCCTTCTCTAAAACCATGCTGATTTTCGGCCAGGCCTCCCGCTGCTTCTATGGCCGTTCTTAACCTGGCCCGTAGAAGGGTCTCGAAGAGCTTCCCAATCACGTCGAGCATACAGAGAGGTCTGTATGAGGACGCAGTGATTGGGGCACCCTTACCCTTATCCAGCAGAATAAGCTTCTGCTTTTTCCACCTCGCACAAAAAACTCCAGCTGAGAGGCAAGTATTGAACAAGTTGAGTAGCAAGGAAGGAAACTCTCTTGCCATCAACCTGATCACCTCAGGTGGTATTCCATCAGGCCCCGGTGCCTTACCACAGGATATCTTCGAGGCTGCCACCCACAATTCCTCTTCAGTAAAAAGAGGGATCGCTTCGAGCAGGGATTCCTTTAAGATAACCCTGGGCGGGTGAGCAGGGAATAGTTCCTGAATTATTTTCTCCATCATGGAGGGTTCCTGAATCGCGATAGGCGCTCGCCCAAACAGCTTATCAGTCACAATCTTATAGCTAATACCCTTAATATCACGATCAACAGATTCCTGTATTTCGTCCCATTTGAAATGCTTACTATCACTTATAGCTCGGTTCAAAACCTTCTTGGCACACATATACTCTCTGTTAGCCTGAGTCGCGTCCAATTTTCTTCTCCGAGTCCTTGGAATCTTGCGCTTTAGTCTGAAGCAGATACGACGAAGCTCCGCAATCTCCTGTGTCCACCAGTACACTGGTGGCTTCTGACACTTTGAAGACCGCCTGGGCATCGAAGCATCGCACCCTTGCACAATCAAGTCAATTGTAGACTTCGCCAAACCCTCAGCATCTGAACTGTCAAGAGCAGCACTTGCCGAATCCACAAGCACGCCTTCACAATTTGAAGCAATCGTTGTCAGGAAGACAGTTGCATCAAGCCTCCTCGAGTTCCAACCCTTCTTCAATTGATTGCGAGGAATGGAGGATGATTGAGAACCACAGCCCATATGGAAGCAAATATGCTGATGATCGCTTGCTGTGTAATTCTCAAGAACCCTCCAATTCCGCACTCTCCTGACTACACCTGTAGAGGCCATAGTGACGTCTAGAATGGATTCTCGGTAGCCTTTCCGCGTAAAGGTGGTTGAGGTGCCCGAGTTTAGGATGGTAAGGTCCAACCTAGCAGCCATATCCGTAACTTCACGACCCCTCGAATCCGCCCACTCACAAGATTTGGCATTAAAATCGCCGGCTCACAATTGTGAGCGAACCGCTCGAAATCCAAGCAAATCCTTTACCGCTTCCATGAGAATGCACTGGGAACTTGATGCTATCGATAATTCAGATAGCCGCAGTGCTGCTTCGATCCGAAAACCAGTTGAATCCTCTCCTGTTGACATACTGCTCACTGACGATGAAAATGTCAGCCTTCTCTTCGTAAGCCAGCTGACACATAAGATCCTGAGTCATCCTGCAGCGCCTTAGATTTCCTTGGAGGATCACCGCCATCTACGGCCTGGGTTACAATTCCGGTCAGCCTCACGAAAGACCGCACACCTAGAGGGCTCAAGTATGTGGTCGATAGAGAACCCCTCTCCTTTACCAGCACAAAGCGAGCACTTAGCTTGGTCCGTGCAAGCAGCTGCTTCGTGGCCTTCCGCGCCACACTTCCAGCACAATCAGCTCCGGTCTACACCCTTGCAGCTATCCGCAAGATGGTCATAACCGAAACAGCGATAACAACGTTTGGCCCTCACCTTCAAGCGCACCCTTCAACTGACCCAACCGATCTTAATGTGGCCCAACTTGACAAATTTGTTGGCTTCAGTAACGCGCGTTTCCGCAAAAGCCATAAGGCTCCCCCGGAAATCTGTTTTCATCAAATAGACGGTCACCGATTTCATAGACGCTTCACCAAGCACTGTTTGTAAAGCTGACCTCACCTCATCAATATCCGTAGCGACATCCAAATCGCGGATCTGAACCTGGGCGCGCGGTTCTAGCTGCCGCACCTTCCCTGAATCCTCTATGGCATTTTGAAGTACCTCACCGAATAAGGCTTTGTTTTCGCTCGACCTACCAAGTTCGAGCAGAACATCACCCTGCCGCGTCCTCCTGATGGCCTTGATGTCCACCTTGAACTCCTGCGGCTTCACCTTTGAACGGATGTCCTTCACAATTTCTGCAAAGCTTCGACCCGAAGTTGGCCTTATAAGGACCGCATCGGGCCTAGCACTTGTCTTCTTCTTACAGACTTTCAAGTGAGGGACAACTATATCCCTTCTGCCGCCAGATTTTGCTACCGCAACAACGGTTGAGGCTGATTTTCTTCTACGCTGACGCTTTTTAGGTTCAGTTCAGTCCGAAGTGTCTGAGGCGTGCTGCGTCGTCTTTGCGGGACGCAAAGACGAGCCTTCCCCAGGACTTGGCGTCTTCTCAGCCGGCCTTTTCTTACTTCGCTGCTGCTGCGGCGTATTCAAACGATCACTAGGCTCCTTCATGAGGATGGCTGCATTCGGTTCGCTGCTTAAATTGACGATATCTAAGACAGCTTTGGCCTTCGACAAGCCCTCTTTGATAGCCACATCCATGTCAGATCTTTGCCCAACATGCGCGATCATTGTCTGAATTTCTCCAGATAGCGCTCTCAGAATTTCCATAACTTTTCTTCGGAACACAGGCTCCAAATCGCCGTCACTCAAATCTTCAACATTCCTGCATATTTCATCCCCCGGTAACGAATCGATGGTATGATTCGTGGAGTATCTTTGGTCTTCCACAAAATCCATAAGACCGGCATCGGCCACCGGGGCTTTCACCCGATCGGAACCAATGGAGAGATTTGACTTCTCTTCGGGTATATTCTTTTTAAGAGACTCACTCATATTTGGTTCGAAGTCAGGGTTCCTTCCCCTAGCTGGCATTTGTCCACCCTGGGTACTTGATTTCCCCGGTACCACCCATTTCTGGGAGGCGTTCCCCTATCCGCAACCTGGGGAAGCGCCCGATGGGAGACCAGCAACACCACACGGGAACAGTAACAGTACCACTGCCAAATTTTGGTACTGCAGGGAAACTCAAATTAATGTTGTTTTTTTCTTTGGAGTCACAATTGAGAACACAGCACACATTGCCTTTGCGAGTATCGTTTCCCTTTCTATGGTTCCCTGGAGGATTCCATTTTTAAGATTGTGTATTAACCTAATAAACTTCTTATGTACTTCTAACTGACTAATCTGACACAAAATTAATTGTTATCGCATTATTAGAGTGCAACACGCATGTAAACAATACTACGTGTATCCGATAGGCAGCAATGTTGGTTAGTTCGCTAGATGTCCATCAGGTGTCGCATTGCAACTTCAAATTCCTAATAGAGGAACAATTAGTTGAAACACAGATTGAAAATAAAGCATATATATTTCACTGTATAGTCGAATAAAATCTCAAATGTAACAAGACTTAATTAGTTATCGCACGGCGGATGAAGAAGATTGGCTCTAACAAACTATTGGATATATCATTGGATTCATATAGTTCCTCGGTATTTCGAAATATTTCAATTCATCTAATGGAATTCTTCAACAAGAACTGTCAAGCGATTGAAGTAATTCGAAAAGTTCTAGAAGAATTCCGAAGATTTCGACGTATTATCCGAAAATTCAAGGAGTGCTCGGTTGATTCAAGTAATCTGATAGGATTCCAAAGAAGTTTGAAGGAATTTAGATATTTAAGGGCGAATATTTCTGAGAACTTGGAGGATCTTGGAATATCTTGAAATGTCCGAATCTCAAATATTTAAGTGGTCACCGGAAGATTTTATACGATTTCGGGAATTTTTCTATAAAATTTGACAAAGGCCCTTTTTTCCTACATCGCCACCATTCATGAGTGTAAACATATGGGTCAGTCCAGCGCTTTTAGGATACCAGTTCAAAATGACTTTTATTCCCAGGCCATCGATTTCATTTAACGCTTAGAAAATCCCAAACTTTTCAAACGCGATTATTAGATTCTAGAAAATATTCAATCTTATTATTGTTTCAAAGTGAGATTCCTATAGAAAATTCTTCTTTATGGCTTGTGAATTTGAAGTAACGTTCAAAGTTTCATGCATTTTGGGTAAAAAATGACTCTGGAAGTGCTACAATGCTGTCCAGTTTCTGACTGCTCAAGCTTCGGCTTGATAAAATAATGTGTACTTGATTTCTATTTTCTACTACTGATTCTAAATTAGAACATTTTTTTGCTTGAAGTTAGTAGATGGGTGGATACTTAGGGGGGCCTTCCTACTAGGACACTAAAAATGTAGCGTTTTTCACTTTTTTTTACTATAGAAGAAGAGGTCATATATCCATGAAGATTTACATTTATTCAAAACTGTTTTCATTCTTTTGTAACAAAAAAATGCAAGTCGGAATCTTTCAAAATGGCGGAGATCCCCGGTAGACTAGTACGTCTCGCATTTGGAGGTACTGGATGACGGGCGTAATTTTGTAGTGAAACATAGAAAAAAAAATTTTTTCATTCAGTACCCTTGTTTGCTCTATATAAATCTCAGAAACACATATGGAGTTGAATATCAACAAATTTATTGTGGAAAACAAAACAAAAACAAACAAAAATCGTGAAAATATTGAGATGTTTTTGTATAAATAAACTTTGAAAAAAATCAGTACTTCCTGAGGTTCATATGGACTGATAAACACAATGAAGCAGAAAAATTATTTGAAGAGAACAATCAGTTGAATAATTTTTTCACCATCCCTCCCGCCATTTCAAAAATGACATTTCGGGAAAACGAGCTTTAAAGTTTTTAAAGGTTTTTGACAAAACTCAACCTACAGAATGCTATGTTCTAATCAGCTGCTCCCGATTCCTAGAGGAACCCCTCTGCTTTTTCGAAAAACTCGTTCTGTCGAATTTTCTCTTTCCACAAGCAGTTCGAGCCTCCTTCGAGTTCTTACACCGTCGCGTCGTTTCTCTGCTTGCGCGACACGAGGCAAGTCAGTTAAGGCGGCAAAGATGTTGCACTGTTGGCCAACAGTCGATTTCGAATTTGACACTTATATTCTAGAAGAGTTTTTTGATCGGCTACGCAAAAAAAAATCGTTTTTTGTGGGAAGTGTTTCCTTAACGTTATGAACAATATAAACATTTTCTGAGCTTGCTTGTTCTATATGCTTTTTGGATCACTGATCACAATCCTGATGTCCATGTGACCCCGTCATACCTAAATCAAGGTCAAACAAAGGTAAAACCCCTGACAACACGAGAAATAATTTTTTTGACTCCTGATTCTGAAATAACGGAAAATCTTACTCCTAGGCACACTTTGACCCTTTTAACGGAATGCACTCTAGAAGTCATTTGGAGGGATCTGAAAGTCAAATTCTCTTTTGAATCATCCAGCTGGTATATCGGCAAGACTGGGTCTCCAAAACACGTTTCATAATGTACGTTTTTTGGATCGCTGATGATGATCCTGGTGTCCATGTGACCCTAGTACGTCTGGGTCAAGGTCGAATGAAGGTCGAACTCCGTTATTTGAATGACAGAATTTTTTCCATCTACGGTTGAAGATAACCTCTTACTCAAAGTGAGCTCTAAAAGCCATTTAGAATTTATAATATAAATTTATTTGAAAAAGCTTTGTTGGTATCGATATAACATCTCAGAAAGGGGTTACATAGAAATAGAGCCGGGTAATTTAACATTTGAAATCAGTTGAATGTTCACACTCAAATTTGACATAAAATACTGATTCTTTCCATTTCGCATATTGAGCTATGAACTTCTCATTTAGAGAAAAAAAACATTCAACTGTAGAGAACATGCTTTTTTATAAGAGATTGACTAGTTCTCATGAACTCCAGCAGAGATAACATACGATCTCACTTCACAGACATGAGCTCAGCCATTCGAAACAAGGATTCGACCAGCAAATGAGTTCTAAATGGCTTTTAGAGCTCACTTTGAGTAAACATAATCGCTAATCTTAGGTCGAAAAATGTTATCATTCGAATAACAAAGTTTGCCCTTCATTTAACCTCGACCCAGACGTCCTAGGATGACATGGACACCAGTATCATGATCAGCGATCCAAAAAACACAATGATACGTAGTTTAGAGACCTAGTCCTATCCGATATACCAGCTGGATAATTTTGAAGAGAATTGGACTCTCAGATGACCTCCCAATGACTTCCAAAGGTCATTTCGATAAAAAGTTCAAAGTGTGTCTGGACGTGAAATTTCTCTCACTTTCAGAATTGAGGGTCAAAAAAATTATTTTTTGTGAAATGAGGAGGTTGACTTCCATTCAGCCTAGATCCAGATGTGATGGGGTCACGTGGACTCCAGAATCGTAGTCAGCGACCAAAAAAACATATAAAACAAGTTAGCTTAGAAAAGGTCCACCTGGTTTCCCTTTTGTGGCCCTGTGTTAGTTTATGATTTGGAGGAGCATGTTAATTAAAATAAACCTGGGACAAGGATGGAGGAGAATAGAGTAAAAATGAAAATTCCGCGGGGACCAGAAGTACAGAAAGTATATCGTGAAAACGTGGATAAATATTAAGGCAATCACAAAGAAGATGGGAAAACAGAATAAAGCAGCATAAATTTAGAAAGTGCATAGAAGAAGATACAAAGATGCAAATTGACCTTGAAGGAAATAAGAAACTATTTCGGTAATAGGTTAAGAAGACTACGAGAGGAAATACCAGCACTGAGGTAGTCAGAATTAGGAATGCTGATGGAGAAATGGAATGGGATTCGGACAATGTAAAAGACTGTATGAGTGATTTTTTCAAGAAACTGTATGAAGGTGAAGTCATGGAACATAACAACTGAGACACATACGAGGATCTGTTGGACATTTCCGAAGTAGGCAGCGGAAAGAGGATCGGTTTTGAAGACACTATTTCGGTAATTAAAAAACTAAAGGATGTTACGCTTGCAATTTCGGATGGTATCACCACTGAAATGCTTAAGAGTGGTAGCGGGTATTTGTTTGTGTGGCTTTGGGAATTTATGAATATGTACTGCAGGCGAAATATTCCCTAAAACACTTATTATTAAAGTCATGGTAATAGCAAAGGAAAGCATCTTAAATGTTCAATGTGGATTTATGCCAAGGAAATTATGTGCAGATCAGATAATTAACTTAAGACAGATCAAGGTAAAAAGCCTAAAAGTTAAGAAGAAAGTTCAATGTATATTTGCCGATCGGGGGAGAAAGCTATCGACACGATGGATAGAGCTCAACTTGGGGAAGTCTTGGTAGAGTATAAAGTGACTATTTGGATTCCAAAAGCAATATAAGCAAAATATTATGGTATTAAAGTGAGTGTGAGAGTAATAAGACAACTGAGCGATTGGTTTGATAATGAGCAGGTTGTTCGCGAAAAAAACGCAATGGATTCAAGACTGACCCAACGCCTGTTTCTGCTTCTTTCTCCTACACATACCTTTCTCAAACTTCCACATGTCACTCCCATTTCCAAATCTTCTCATATCAATTCGTTGTATCCCAGTAGTACAACAAGGCTGGATCCAAACGGATTAAGCTTTCCCCGAAAGAGACTTGGCTTAACGAATTCTTGTTTTGATTTAAATCTATTACCATATGCATAATGTTCTCTCCATAACGCTCATTCAGGGTTTGATAAATCAAGCATTTAAGTTCCGAGTGTGTGCTCAAATGGGAACAGGTTGGAAATTTATTGAACGTTATGTGGCCTGACTTAGGACGTTTTTTAGAACGTTTTGAGAACGACATTTGTCGCGTATGTCTTAGAGACATATTTTGAACGTCCTATTTATGGTCATAAATTTTTTGCCGACTGATTACACCTGAAATGCTAGTCTTTTCTATTTATTTTCCCAGGTAACTATTCATTGATTTTAAGAGAATGTCCAAAACATATGTTAGAAATGATTATCTGGAAATTGGCAACTCTTTCATTTTCGGTTAAAATTCTAACACTTTGGTTAGAGAATTAGATACTTTGTTTTCGATTGCTCTTTCCTCCAGGAAAATTCCTATCACTTCTTTGGAAAATAATTTACTTCTATTACAATCGAATATTTTAGAATCCAATCGTTTGGTAGAATAAACCTTTTTGTAGAAAACTCATGAATTTTTCTATGCTGTTAAAAATTATTTCCTCAAGTGATTTTGGTATTTTATTTTTTATGGAAAATCTTATGGTCTTCCAGTTGAAATTCGAACTATATTGTTTGAAATTGATGTTCATAAGAAATTCGTCTTTTAATAAAAAGTTAATCTCCTCAGTTAGAAATTGTTCTGCATTGGTAGAAGAATTCAGCCATTTCGTTCAAAATCCAAATGTTTGGTTGAAAATCTTCGTTTTAGATCAAAGATTCATCTTCTATGGTGGGAATGTCATATTGCTTGGTTGATAATCATCTTTCTTGTTGATAATTAAATTCCCTAGGCTGTAAATTCTTCTATATTCTGAAAATTAGATTTTTTACTCGGAAAGTGCCCTGCATAAAATGTATGGGGAACTCCTTCAAGTGGAATAGTCTCATTACAAATTTCAGAAAACCTTACCTTAGGCTGGTGACACACTATGCGTTTTTGCCAGAACGGTTTTCCAGGATGCGTCTAAACAGGATAGGACCTACCAAGACACACTGTCCGATGAAAATGGACGTGGACGTGGCCGTTTGTGGTACAATTCGAACGCGGCACGTCGCGGCATCATGCAATCAAAAGTAAAAATTATTTGCGCGCTTCAGGCAGAAGGTTTATCAAATAAATCGATTCGTCAAAAATACTGGATCCATCCGTATCGTGGAGATCCAATCCAAACATTCCGAAAATCTTACGAGAACTTGAAGTGGCATGAAAAAAAGTTTTTTGCTCACTACAGAATGTCTGTAAAATCTTTTTATGAGTTGCTCGAGTTGATTGATTGATTGATTCAATGTATCCCCTGAGGGGTTACATTTTCCTCGAACCTCTCCACCATTCCTTTTTACACCCTTTTTACTACTTAGCAGTAAGTGAGGGGGACCTACAGCTTGAGGTGGGTTCCGAACCACCAAGAATACCAGCCCCAAGTACTTAGAGTAACCTTTTTCTCAAGAGGTACCGGCACCACAACTTTCCGGAGATGAACACTCCCTTGCTGGGCAAGTGTTTACCGCGTGGGCCACCGAAGCTCTTCCAGAGTTCAAGGCGGGAATCGAACCCACAACCAGCCGGCGTGGGTCCAAAGCTCATGCCTTAGCCCCCACGAGCAACTGGTCAGACTAAGTTACTCCAGTTTCTGAGGCCATATATTGCTAAAGTAGATACGCACTTCAGAAAGGAATTTAGTGTGACAATTTTGGTCTCCGTACTCCTTGCACTGTTTATCCCAGCTGATTTTTCGTGTATAAATTCTATAAGTTTGTCAGTATCAAACATTATTATCCCGTTCTGTAGCACAGCGTGTGACGTTCCATTTGAAACTGTGTGTTGACTGACTCATCCCGCCGCGCCGTCCGATTTTCCCGTTTCAGCGTCACGACCGGCAAAAACGCATAGTGTGTCACAGACCTTTTGCATCAGAAAATCAAACGATCTCTTCTATGCATCCTGTGTGTTTGTTTAAAAGAGATAAACAGAGATGATAGAGGTGAATGCTGAGTGCAGCCGACGACTACGTCACGGTTGTCAACGAGGAAAATGGTACAAGGAATGGGGAGGAGGATCATAAAAAGCCAGAATAGAAGTCATTAAAGTTAGTATCTTCAGCAAACATTCATCAAGTCACTCATTATAAGCAATTCTTGAAGGATCAGTTCACCTTCTCATTTATCTGTAAGAGCTAATTGAAAAAAATGAAGCGTAATGCAGCCATGCTGTTCCTCACATTTGTTGGATACGTTTATTTTAACCGTGAGCATATTATTATAATTGACCTTCATAAAATCGTATTTGTGTTACTTATTGGGAGTGTTATCATTTGAACAATATTTATTTGAGACACTTGTGAGTAAGGCACTGCGTCAATAAATATTGGTAAAAAGCTATAGAAAAAGGATAATACAAATGAAGTTGATGAAATCTTTGAGATTCCAAATCTATCGAGAATTACAAAATAGTCTTCCCAGAACTCTTACTGAAGATGAAAGTATGCAAAACATGTGTTGGGATTGGATTAAACAATAAGATGTTTCGTTTATGAGTTATCATTCTTCTAGGAAAATTTATGCTTGGGCTTGACAAATGATCTTTTCAGTTGAAAATTTAACTCTCATTGGTAATAATCAATTCTTTTTTTGGAATTTTCTTTATTCCTGTTAAAATCAAATATTTGGAAATACAATTATTTGGTAGGATGAAACTCTTTTACAGGAAGATTATGATTCTTCTTTTACAGTTCAAAAATAGTTTCCGGAATGTTTTTAGTATTCATTTTTGACGGAAACTTATGTTTTGTTGGGTGGAAGGTAAATTATATGATTTGAAATTGATGCAGTTCACCAAAAATTTGTCTAAGGTTTGAAAATTAACACTTAATGGTGTTTGGAGCGAGAAGGAAGAGAAGAAGCAAGAATACACAACAATGATTATTTTCTCTGTGGGAAATTCAATTCTATATGTTAAAACAGGTGTACATGAAAACAAGATCAGAATTAATTATCAATCATAATTATCTACCAAGGCACGGTGAATATAAAAAGCAAACATAAGCGTTCGTTGTATAATCCGGAGTGCCTGCCATAGAATAATTAACCGACGTTTCTATTTATACTTCAAATTTGGAGAAATCGAAACATAAATTAGATACTTGTGACCTTTACGATTGAATTCAAACGAGCGATAATCCAAACACAAAAAGGTATTAGATAATGCGATATCCAAAGAAAGGATAATCCAAATTAAATAAAATCGATAAAGTTTATTATAAAAATATAAAAAACATAGACAAAGATAATAAAAGATAAAGAAACATTGAAATAAGCAAAAGGTAAATTCAAATTATTACCAAAAATTAAAGTCGACAAAAACTACTAGCTCAATCTAAACATAACATTGGTAGAAGGGAGGGTTAAGGAATTACAAAGCTCATGTTCAATAAAAGCAAAAGTAAACAATTCATTTGAGAATTCGAAATAAATTCAAATGAAGACATATCAAAGAAAAACACTATAAAACTACATTAAAAATATATAACGATTCGAACATAGGTGCAGGGATCTCGACATTTCACATTAAAACTTGCACGAAGATTAGGAAAATAAGGAAGGAATCACAATTAAATAAACTTGAAGGGCCAATCGTAGAGAGGATATCATAACTGTCTCTAAAAAATAACATCAGACGTTGGAGTACATAATACTAAGGAAATCGATATCAAAGATCACCAAAAGGGAGATAAAATTAACGGACAAAGGTATTTTCATTTAACAAATAAATCAAAGGTTCGAAATCTGAATTTATAAACTCCATACAATATAGGATTTCATGAACGATTACAATAATGTGAACGGAAAAAGGGGAACTTAATAGTGCGTAAGATGCTGGGTTCTAGAAAATACCAAAAATAGGGTTCGAAAAGTAAGATACCAAAAGTTCTTAAAGTAGGTGCAAAGGGGTAGTAGGTGCAAACAAACTCGAAAGGGGTTCTCAAAAGTAGACACAAAAGGGATTCTGGCCTCGTCAAGACAATATATCCCAATTAATAAGGTATTAGGGTCGCCATATTCAGGTGCAAGAGGGTTTTTAATTTAATAAGGGGTTTTGGGTCACGATTGATGGGAGGTGCTTTGGTTTCTGGATCAAGAAAAGGGGCACGATAGAAGAATCGAAATTCAATAATTCACCATTGAGGGTCTCAAAATAAAGAAAAGGGGTACAATAAAAGGATCGCGATCCCCTAAGGGTCGCGATTACCACCAAGAGGTACACTCTACTTCAATTCACAGATTAAAATACAAGTAAAATAAAAACGTGTCTTGGCGAAATCATAAGTAGAACTCTGAGTCCTACCTGGAGAGATGTTAAGGAAGGTCAGGACTTCATGTTTTCACTTCGGGTTTGAAACGGTAAAAGAGAAAGTTTGAACGCTTACCGGTTCTTTTATGAAACGGGGGAAATTACATAATCAGGAGAAGGACTGCACAGTTTCAGTTGAATTGTCTCATTTCACATTTTAAAAAGCATAACCTCATGCATCAGAGAATTAGAAGGCCTCACCCATGCATTCTGTGCGCGGTCTTCCGAATATCCGACTTAAAGTATAACTGTCTTCTTGGAAAGATATAAAAAGAAAAAATAGAGTTTGTGCGTAGGCGACGACCACGTCACGGATCATAAATAGCCGGAAAGTTGTCTTTCTGCTGTAAAACAGCTTGATAACTGTCAATTTTTTGTTGAAAAATCAGGCGCAGATGGATATCACCAGTATTCACCACCTTCACGAACCCTTATAGTAACAATGGAAGATGGATCAACCTATAAAGGGAATCTCCAGAACATAAGCACTTCAGAAGTACCAATCTGGCTGCAACGTGAGCAGGTGCACCCTAGGGATTTCCATTATTTTATACGAACACCACGGTATCATTATGAATCCACTCTTACCTTACTCGATCCAAAAGATGGCCATGATATTGCCATTCAGGGTCCATCGGAAGTTGAGATAAATTATGGAGGTGGCATGGAAGATTATGCTTACAAGTTCGCTATGTACAAAGTAAACGAGCATAATCATAGAAGAGCAAGAGGTCGTGATCAAGACCATATGCCAGATATGTATCGCATATATCTATCAATGCCATGGCCAAATGACAAAGTGTATAGTTCAGCTTTTGTGCTTGTCCCACCGTGGAGCTACATGAACTCACCATGGTCAACAGCTTTCTAACAAAAAGGACGTATGGTTCTGACGACTGAAATTGCAAAAATGGAAGGAGAGCCTTTGAAGATTGTACATTGTTATATAGTTAGAATGAGAAATGTGCATATATTAGAATTTTGTCTTCCGAATGTTAACAAAATTATGTACTTAAGCATTTTTCATGTCAGTGTTAACAACAAAAAACGAAACTAGTAAATTCTCCTTAGGAACCTAAGAAATTATCGAAAAGATTAGCATGTCTGACAGAAAGAATGAAATCATTTTCTCATATGCCTTAGTCTCGTGTACGCGCGCGTCGCCCGCATATTTCCATATTTCGCGCTTGATCATGCATTATAATGCTGTAAGATAATTATCTCACAGTTTGTTCACTGATACATTTAATATTTGCACTACATGCTTGGCTTGGTTCGCAGTGTAAATCACATTTCCATTACAATACTGGCGCTTCACGCTTGATTTTTTCTATGCATGATAGTTCCCAAATCTATCGTTTCCTACTTGATCGGACCTTTCTGTCTATCTCACATGATAGGAAGACAGTCCGATCGTCCTTATTTGTATTTAGGCATCGAGATCTACGGCTGCACGTTCAGCCGGCACGTAAGCACGGAGATTTTCTACAATAGTATACAAACTGGAACCTCTAATGCAGCCTTAATAATATCGCTTTCGGGCATCGCTTACATGGAAAGACTTCTCGTTCCAATATTTGATATGATTATATTAATAATTAATACTGTACATTACAACTTTTGAGGATTCAAGTTACCATCGAAATATATACTATGAAACATCTTAAATTAAAATATAGGATTTTGATATCAAGAAAGGATGAGATTCAGTGTAACCTATATGAGAGATTGATATATTCTAAGCAAGAATGCAGAATAATAGAGAGGGATATTAGCTGTATTAGATAGTTCAAAAATAACAGGGATTATAGATAGCAAGGATAATATTAATCGATAAAAATATTTGAAACAATTACATACCCCCCACAGACACACACACACACACACACACACACACACACACACACACACACACACACACATATATATGCATATATATGTGTATATGTATATATACATATATTAATTAAATTAATTAGAATTATATGAAAATAGAATGAATTTGATGGAAAAACGATTACGAACCGGCAAGGCAATCGACTTTCTTTATGGACGGATCAACTTGATAATGACCTGCTTACTTGCTATGATGCCAGTACTGTCCCTAACCGCAGAGGTGACATGGCGCGCCTGCGCACTGTGTGGTGCCAGAAACACCCAGAGCTCTCGCACCTTTAACAGCTAGGGTTGAGAAACCGTTTGAACCTTTCGCGAACAAGAGAACCAATGTTCGTGAGCATAAGATGACTCATATATCTTATATGAATGACTCGAAGATCTATGCTTCTGGAAAGAAACATCTGGAAGACGCTCTAAGTATCGTCCTGTGGTACACACGAGAAATTGGTATGGACTTTGGATAGGGTAAGTGCACCAAGATTCATCTGAAACGTGGGCAACTAGCAGATATAGATTAGGACCCTGAGCTTGTGGACGGAAGTGCTATCGGGCAATTCAGCGCTGGAGACACCTACGAATACCTGGGCGTGCCTGGAAGTTCTCTAAAGCAGATACAAAAACCTGATCCGTCGGAATTGGTTGACAAACCTGTCCTCGTTGAACAAAATATCTACGACCAACATGCTTGTCGTCCAAGTTCTACTCTATTCATTTGGGGTAGTTCCATGGACGAAGAACGAGCTCAGGGCCCTTGATATCACTACGCGCAAGATGATGCATATGAACATATGGACATATGCATATGATGCATATGTCCGCCGTAAAGGCGAACGCGGACTTCTCAATTTTCAATGTCTTTACAACCGAATTATCCTGAGAACTGTACATATTATCGCAAACCGTAGAGATCCTCTTTCGGCGATGGTCAGGAGTCACGAAATGAGTGGGGAAGGATCATTCCTTCACAAAGCCGCGGAGTAGGCACCTGAAACCCTTGGTCTGGACCTTAACAATTTCCTTAAACAACATGAAGACAAGCTGATGCACGGAAACTTATACAAAATTGTAAAAGATCAATTCTTGTCACATGAGTCAACGTTTGCTTTCCTCAAATCATCTGGTCTCAATTCAGGAACAGAGAGTTTTATTTTCGCGTGTTACGGCGGTGGGATTTCCATCTTAGCATACCGCAGAAGCATATTACGTCAAGATAATTCCAGCGACAGGTGCAGGGCGTGTCATAAACTCCCTGAGCACCTATGGCATATACTATCGAACTGCCCTATTCACGTAGAAACGACGTACTTTGACAGACACAATGCTGCCTTAAGAGTGATTTTCCACCATCTCTGTCGCTCTTATGGTATTGGACGCAATCCTGTCTTGTTGAACGCTCTAATGGGGATCGAGTCTATTGTTGGAAACGTGGAGGGCCGAATCTACTGGAAATACGACTTCTCGACAATAGCCCATATCCAACACACAAGACCCGACATCGTGCTCCTTGACAAACGTGACCGAACTATATCCGTGATCGAATTCTCGACTCCGTCTGACTTCAACATCAAAGGCAAGGAAATTGAGGAAAAAGAGAAGTACAAAGATCTCAGAAATCACATTCAGCGATCTCATCAAGCGTATTCGGTTAAATTAATTGTTCTCATCATCGCTGTTCTTGGAGGTGCTACGCCTCCACTGGTTAGTAACCTGGAAGACATACCCGTGAGCCAAAAATATGCCGTGACACTTGCGGGATGGATGCAGAGAGCGTCATACTTGAGTCGCTCCGTGGCCTCAAGACACAAGAGGGTTCCGCCGGCCCTTCACTGTGATTTTGTCCTGCATATGGTCAATCATCTCAGAGTCGTGAGACGTGGCGATGGGTGTGTTTCACCGCGGTTCAACTGGGAGCTGGGGTTATTTTTCCTGAATGACAGTCGCTCCCAGGTGGACCCTGCGGTGGTTTAAAAATCATTTCAATATTAAATGACTAATTTCTAAATAGCTGACTTGAGGGACATTAACGTATTACATGGAAAAATTGAGATATCTCATGTATAGATTTGTATTGAAAGTAAGCGTATTTTTGCATTTGTAAATTAAATCACAGTCTTACATTAAAATAGGGATTCCAGCTAAAGATAAAAGATTTTTTATTTCTTTTCCCTGTGATATATATCGATTTCAACTCAATAGCAAAAAAAACTATATTGAGCTGTTAATTTCAAAGCAAAAAATCCTTGGTATGAATTGCTCATTTTTTATAACTGTGTTAACAAACCATATCAAATGTGTTCGATCGTATTTCCTTGTCTAATAGTAAGAATTATGTTTCCGTCTATTTGTACAGAGTCTGATTATTTTATCATAGCAGATTATTTTCAAAACGATCCCCAGAACCTTCCCAAGGAAACCGCACAAAGTTCGTTGAGAAAAGGTTTCTATAGACTTTTTCTTTCTAGATACTTAATAAGTCTAGAGATTGTGAAACTTGATAATAGATTTGAAAACTTTTAGATTGGCTACGTCATGCTCTTCTTATTTTAATGTTGGTGGAAGCGACGCATCTCAATTATCACCATAGTTATTAAAAGTTCTTTCACCAGAAAAGCAGAGCAAGATAGGGATCGGCTTTAATTGGAATAGGTATCCCGAGGTTTATCGTCTACTGGAATGATAAAAATGATCTTAAGATTCATCAGCAAATTAAGTGAGTTTTATTCGAGAGACTCATTGAGAAATCATATAGTTATTGTTGTTATAAACAATCATAGTTTGAATTATGATAAATGATACCGCAAAAAATTTCAGAGAATCCTTCAAAGAATAAAATAAGACCTCTGCTATAAGGTTTCAATGAGAATTTCAACTTTTGCTTGGAGAAGAAGGGAAACCTGAGACTCGAAATAGTTACTATTGGATAAACAATTTTTGCCCGTATGATTTTTCTGATCAGAACGCTCAGGAACCTTCATTAAAGTTTGCAGAATCAAAACCGGGTTTTTCGTTGATTTTATAAATCAGTATAAATATTGGCACAAATTGGCATTGAATTTAAGTTTGGTACATCCTATTTGTACTTGATCTGAAACTGAAAATACTGTCTTTCTTAGTGAATTTTATTCTCTAGATGTTTCTTAGTCAAGTTGATGATCTTCTATGAATACAGTAATCATGGAAT
>WSXT02211771.1:0-17691 GCA_011762715.2 Neuroterus valhalla | reverse complement strand
TTTGTCTCCACTGCGTTTCTGATTCCTCTGTTGTTTGTGCCCTGATATTCAAGGGTTCCGTTGAAGACAAATTCAAGATCGTGTAATCGAGATCTGCTGCACAGATGGTATTGTAGAGCGCAATATCTCGTCTGCTGATAAAAGAGTCTCGCAACTCTGTAACTTGCGATTTACAGAGCTGCTTTACATCTACAATGCCCCTACCCCTCTTTATGTCGTGCCAAAACTATCTGAATAGTTCCTTATCACCATGTATTCTGAATCCATAAGACATGCTATTAAGTGTTTGGCTCAGTGGTTCCATTGGTAAACAGAACCATAATGCACTGAAAAAGTCCTCTTGGAACCACGCAGCGTCTAAATTGCTTCTGTTATTCTTTCCCCAAACACCAGACCAGTAGTCGGCCATGTCTTCCGATTGAGGGACTTCAGTGCTCAGCTGCATGTTCTGCTCCTCAGTTAGTTCACGGTAGAACCTCTTTTCATCTCCATTGAAGGTTCGATTTTGCTGCGTTCTTGTCCTACTCTTGTTGTATCGATGCAGTCTGGCAGTTAGAAAACAAAGTCTCTGACGATGGAAATCAATTTTCCCATCCAATATCGTTGGTGTAGGTGCCTCGATGTTCCGAGGGTAAATGATATCATAAACACGGAGTATCAGCTTTCTGGCTCGGTTTCCTCTCATAGATTGGATGAATCGACCCAATTTGCTTCTTACTTTGCCGACATCCATATCAAATCTGATTTCCCATGGGGGATCTTGTTTCCGTCTTGGGACAAAGAATGCATTTGTAGGCCTAGTTATGCGACCTTATGTTCTAATAACTTCCACAGCCGCACAATATTCAAGAATTCACACCTGTAAAACTGATAGTTCTGCATTCAAGTGCAAAGGCAAAACCTTGTTGTTAAGGTGTCCTATCAGCGCATGCAGATCATTATTGATGAACATTTTCATGAAAGAATGCCTTTTCGTTGGTTCTAAATTCCTCACCTCCAATGAGGCTTGACAGAAATTCCTTTCGAAGTGCTGCAGTTTGTCATTGATTACGCTGTTCAAATCAACGTGAACGTTGATGTCTGGATGTAGTTCTAGTGGATCCATTTGGAGGCTCATGTTCTGCCTCCATTCTCGTAGTGGCAATTTCAACCTCCAAGAGCAATCTATTAACAGAAATTGGGCGTTTTGGATCTGCTGAATTCTGTTCCCCTGTCCTTGTGGCTAGATGCGGGTACTCAAGTAAGAGGAGACGATGATGTTCTCGTCTCACACTCTGCTCACTACTCTGAGTCAGAGAATAGAGGCGCATCACATCTCTGTTCATGTTGTATGTCCATTTCAATCGCCTCCTTGGTCGCTGAATCTCCACGACAGCCTCTGGTTGAAATGGGCTGTCTGCTTCTGGAAGATTTGGTGGTACTAGATCATCAACAAGTTGTGAAGGAAAATCAATAACATGATGATGTTGTGATGCATCATCAGTCCCCACTTGATTTTGTAGTGAAGCTCCTTCTAATTGATGTTAACAATTGTCGGTTTCCCTCCCGATTCCACCTCTTGCCTAATCTCTATTGCGCGATTTTCTGCGATAAGAAGATTATTGCGGATGTTCTTGACCTTTGTGATGAGATCCAATACCAAAACTCTTCCAATATGGGGATACTTTTCTGCGAACTTAGAATTATAGAAATAATGTCCTCCTGGCCTCGTCCCCCATTCCAAATCTTCTTATTCTTGTCCATCTCCTTTCTCCCCACCCTTTCTCCAAATCATTTGGCTGTCCTTCCCTTTCTATTATCTTATATCATTGATTACACAGCTACACAAAAAAAATCGATTTTCGGATCCAGAAGTTAGACCATGTTGACTATATGTTTTTGGGATCGCTGAATCCGGATCTGAAGTCCAAAAACCGCCAGCACGTCAGGTTTTCGACATAACCTCAAAAATTCTTTGAAGATGCCCTAAAATGAAAAGTATAATGATGGGCTAAGTACCGGACCATGTATATTATACGTTTTCTGGGTCACTGAAGCCAAATCTGGAGTTCATTATACCTCCTCGCATCAGGTTTTTGACATAACTTTGAAAGACTTTACAGGCACCCTTTATTAAATAGTAATGATGGTCTGAGTGCTAGACCATATTATGTATTTTTTGGGTCGCTGGAACCGAATCCAATGTCCATTTTACCCCATCACGTCAGGTTCCTGGCATAACCTCAAAAAGGCCTCTATAGGCCCCTAAAAATGAGATTATTTTGAAAACCTGACGTGATGGAATGAAATTAACTTCGGATTTGGTTTCAGCGTCCTAAAAAAACTTGCAATACAGTCCAGCAGTCCGGCCACCATTACTTTTTATTTTAGAGTGTCTCTGGAGCCTTTTTGAGGTTATTTCGAAAACCTGATGTGATGGGGTATAATGGGCTTCGGATCCGGATCCAGCTACCCCAAAAACATATAGTCAACATGGTCTGACCTCTAGATCTGAAATCGATTGTTTTTGTGTGGCTGTGTTATATTTTGATTCTCTTGTCCTTCCCCATCTTCCTAATTATTGACTTTCCTCATATTCTTCTTCTAATTTTGCAAAATTTGCTCCAATTTCCTCTCCTGTATCTCTATTTGCAAATATTTCCTTTCTTTCTTCTTCTAATTTCGTTGAATCGATTGCCCTCTATCGATTCAATCCACTCCTAGAGCGCATCTTGAATATTGTTCCTTAAACCTTCTCATCTCTTTCTTTTTTCCAATCCTCATATTTATGTTCTATAACATAAAACCGGCCATACCAAGGTGTAAAACAACTACATATTTCTCTTGACATCTTTCTTGAACCTTCTGTTTTCCATTCTCCATACCTGCTTCATTAACTCTCTCGCTTTTTTGGCCTTCCTCTTATATGTGCCTTGTGATCTCCATTTATTTGCAAGAAATATTCCAAATATCTGAACTCTCTCACTTCTTCTATCTTCACTTCCCTGTATCCCCAAGTACATTCATTTTTCTTTCCACTCTCTTCCTAAGCTTCATTATCTTCGTCTTCCCTACATCCAATTTTAATTTCTTCCCATTTCTCTTAATAAGACGAGCATAGCCATCATTCCTCCTTCCTACTTTTTATTCCTCCCATTTATTAAATAATTTACAACATATATACGTTGTCCATCAACCCATCCCTTCTCTAAACTACGTCTGATTTTGTGGCACTATCTTCTTTCCTCAACTTCTCTCTTTAATCCCTCCGATAATACCGTTGCATATAACTTGTACAAGGCAAGCATTAGCGTCACTCTCCTATAATCCTTAACCTTGCCTCCTTTGCCTTTTTTCAGTATCTCTACCACAATCCCTTCTTTTCATAGCTACTATTTTCCGCAAGAATGTTTGAAGACACAGTAAACGACTGAAAAAGTACTCTGGAGAAGACATTTTGGAAACTCCAAAGGGGGAAAAACCTAAAGGAAGGTGAGTAGTTAATAAAAAAAAAAACATTCGGAAGGGATAGGTTGCCAGCGAACATTTTTGAATCCATAAAACTTATAATAAAAGGGAAAGAGGAGAAGTAGGGGGAACCCTAGAAACACCGAAAATGTTGAGGACACCAACGGGGGAAGAAAGTAGTAGTAGTGAGAGGATGGATGATAACCTGAATGAGGCTGCAGGGACGTTGAAGATCTAAACTTCAAAGGGATTTCTAAAATTATAATAGAGGTGATCAAAGTGCAGGAAAAGAGACAAAAGAAACGGGGAAAAGAGATAAAGCAGGAAATAAGACGAGAAATGGATGTTCTCAGAATAAAGATGGAGAAATGGGAGAAAGTTAGGGAAAACTTTGAGAGAAGGGTCCAGAATCTTGATGAGAGCTAGAAAAACAGGAGAAGCCCAATATAAGAGTGGAGGAGTTAGAATCAATACAAAACGCAATCCAGAAAGTTGGAGAGGGGATGGAGAATGAGGATATGAATAAGAAAAGGTTAGGAAAATTCGAAAGAAGAATCGAAAGGAATGAGAGAGAAGAAAGAAGGAAGAATGAAGTAATAAAAGGTATAGAACTAGAACTAAGAGATCTAAAAGAAGGTGTACGAAAATTACTAAATAGGATAAATGGGAAGGTACACGCGGAGGAAGTAAGGAGTACATGAAGAGACAATTGGAAAAGAAAAAAAATGGATCAGGTAGAATTAGAAAACAGGGAATATAAAATTCAGGTAATGTTGAAGAAAATGCAATTATATGGAAGTGATCAGAGAATAGAGGAAAACCGGAACCAGACGTGGGAAAAAATGAATATGCAATACAAATTGAAGAAATCGGCGGAAGAGGAGAAGAAGAAAGGAAAGGAAACGTTGATTGAGCATAGGAAAATCGAAATACAAGATTCATGGTGGAATTGGAATGGAAAGACAGGGAATTTAGTTAAAAGTGTGGTATCAACGGACTAAGAGAGAAAGAAGGGAAGAGTTCCGAAAAAGAAATAGTAGGAAGCCAAAAAAAGTACAGGAAGAAAGAGGTGAATGCAGAATATGTTACTGGAGTGTAGCAGGACTAAAGAGAAGAGATGGAGAATTTATTGGAAATTTGGAACAGTGGGAGGTAGAAGTAATTATAAAAACGATGCTAGAGGGAAAGGTATAGGAAAGAGTAAGGGGAAAATTATTAGAAGGGTATAGTTGGCAGGTTTAAAATGCAAAGAGGAGGAGTAGGAAAGGCAGAGCAATAGGAGGAATGATGATGGGACTAAAGGAGGAATATATCACAGAGAAGGATAGGATAGTGATCAGGGGAGGAATTGAAGGAGGGCTGGTAGGAGAGATAAGGATGGGTGGTGAGAGACGGAAGACAGGATGAGTATATTTGAATGGAGATTTGCAGGAGTAATCTAAAAATATAAAGGAACTAATAGAAGGGAATAAGGAAGATTTAAGGCTTGTAAAAGGAAGAGATTCTATTGCAATAAGATGCTACATTCTGAACGGAAATATAGAGTAGGATGTGGAAGGTTAATACACAAGCTCGGCAGGTTAAAAGAAAACAGTCATTGACTATGTAATAGCGGACAATAGGGTGACAGGGAAAGTTAAGAAACTAGAGGTAGGGAAATATATAGATTCTGATCACTTTCCATCAATACTGACATTACAAGGTAATATGAGTATTGAAGATACTGGTAAAAAGAAAGTGAAGGTAAAGAGAAGGGGCAGAGGGGATTGGTCCATAGAAGCAGCAGAGTAGTTAGGAGAAGATGGAGGAAAAATGGATAGGATGAGGAATGAAGAGAGTAGAAGAAGGGAGTGAGAAGGGAGCTAAGAAATGAAGAAAACTAAAATATATTCGAGATGAATATAAAAGAAAAAAGGAGGAAATACTAAAATGTGTGATGAGAAAAGAGATTTTTCTATTAGCTCTTATCTCTGAAGAATTTCAAATTACACGCCATTCTTTGATTCGAAAATCAAACTGTTTACGGACTTTTTTTTGCTGGAGCAAACGCTTGAAGTTTTTATTGTTTAGTCAACCCTGATTGTTGTCCTTATTGAGCGCTTCTTCAATTGAGCAGTGCGTACGTTGGTAGCTGTAGGTAAGGTTTCGTTGGTAAATAAGCAGCCCCTTTGTACAGATATGCACCTACAGGGTGCGCCCATCGTCAGAGTTCCATACGGCCTGGTGGGACTTTAAGTGCTGCAACCCTCCACCTGACAAGGAAAAACTGCTAACTAAAATCCACCCACAAGCCAACTCCTTTTTCTACATTACTCACATCGGGTTTAACAGTAGCCTAATTGACTTAGAATTCTTAGGATCATCCTTCTCATATACTTTTTCTGCTTGAAAAGAAATTGAAAATGTGTATCAATCGAACAAAAGTAAACTGTCACTCACTCTCCTTTCGTATAAACAACTTCAAATTCCATATCCCTCCAATCCACTTTACCTTACCTCTCTATATTGGGTTCCTTTTCCTATTCTGCCAATTTTCTATTCAATTGTCGCACCATATATTTACCCTCTCTTCTTCTCACTTTTCCCACCTCATTCTGTTTTTTCCATACACATTAACTTTCTCTTCTTTTGCTGGACACTGATTTTTTCCTTGCGTTCTTCTTTCTTTTTTCTCTCCATGTTACTGCTCTCAACTTTACTCGCTACAATGCTTTCCTCTCCTATCCCGAGATCGTCCCTCTTCTTCTAACCTTATGCTTCCTCAGCTCGATCTCCACTCCTGTATTTTCCGATCTCACCTTCACTTTTTTCCACTACTCCTGCACCAGCTCTTCGCTTTCCATTGAATTTTCCGGAAGCCGAAGACCAGAACCTCCCAACTTGTTACACACCTACACTTTCTGTATCCCCTGTGTCCAAGTCACCACGTTCCCTGCTAAGCTTCTTTCATTGTTCTCCTCTATTCCAACTCATTCAAATTCGATGTTTTTATATCTCCACATTCTCTTCTCTTTCTGTCACTTCTCTTTCTGCCTCTTCTACTCAACTTTACTCACATTCTATAGTACCCTTTCCCACCTTTCTTACACGTCACCCGTCTGACGTCAGTTCTTTATTTGTTTTCGATCCCTGGTCTTCGTATTTCTATTCCTGTGTTAGCCACTCTTCCTCTTCATCTTTCCTAATATCACCCCAAAACTCCTTCGTCCGCTACTTTTTCTTGTCTCGCATAGGCCCTCTCCATCTTCCATCCATCCTTTAGGTAATATTACATGCAATCTTGCACTTCCCTAAAATCCTCAAGCTTCAGCTCTCCTCTGCATGTTGCTTCTCCTCTTTCTTACGCTCGACTCATCTCGCTCGTCTCCATTCTCCCAACACCCTCCCTGCTCTCCCTCTCACGTTTCACAAGTTTTCAATTCCTACGATTTCGAAATTGTCTACTCTCTTCAAAAATGTTCCATTTTAGACCCTTTTAATTAAGAATTGGCTATGACTGTCATTGACTATGTGATAGTAAAGCACCAGTCAACAGAGGAGGTCAAGAAAATAGAGGTAGGAGAATACAGGAAAAGGGGATTGGTCAATAGAATAGAAAGAGCAATTCGAAGAGAATTTAAGGGATGTGAAAATCGGAGAAGGGAATATTAAAGCAGGGATGTAAATATTGATGGGAGAAATAAAAAGAGTGCTAGAGGGAAAAAGCATGAAAAAAGTTAGTAAAGGAAGGAACGAAAATGGATGGCACAAGGAATACAGAGATAAAAAGGAGGGAGTAAGAAAGGTACTGAGAAGATGGAGGAAAGGAAAAAGTTAGGGAGATGATAAGGGAAAAGAGGAAGAAAAAATATACTGAAATGTGGGATAGGAAAAAAAGATAAATAGAAGGTTTTGAGAAAAGGCGGAGAAGGCTAAAACATAAAAAGAGGTTTGGAAAGTAGTAAATGAAGAGAGAAAAGGGAGGACCCCCCTTAAACCAGGTTTTGAGATAGTAGAAAGGAAGACGGATTGGATGAATCTGCTAGGAGGAGTCGAGGATAAAGTAAGGACGGGCGAAAGAGAGGGAAGAGAAGAGACAAAGAAGAAATCATAAAAAGAGGAGAAGTAATAAATGTTTTAGAAATTACGAAATAAGGGTAAGCTCTAGATCTGGATGAGATCCCAAATGAATTATGAAAATATGAGGGTATAAGCTAAAAGAATGGGCTGGATTTTGTGCAATTAAGTGTAAGGGGAAAGAGTTCGCGAAAGACATGGAAAGAAGGGGTATTGGTTCCGATATTGAGCAGAGTCACAGGAGAGTAGTTTAAGTATTATAGGGGAGTGATAATAATGCCAACCTTGTACAAGTTACACGTAACGGTATTTTCGCAGAGATTAGAGAAAGGAGTTGAGGAAAAAGAGATAGTGCCACAAAATCATACAGAGCTTAGAAAAGGTAAAGAAGTGATGGACAACATATACGTCTTAAATTATATAATAAATAAGAGGATCTAAAAGGGGAGAGGAAGGGAAGGGAAAAGATATACAAAGTTATGGTAAAAAATGGTACAAGGGAAGGTATGATGAAGAGAGTTTCAGAAATATTCCGTGAGACAAGAAGCAGGGTACAAGTAGCCGATTCAGCAGACAATAGTTTCTGGTTAGTGAGAGGGGTGAGACAAGGGTGTCTAATATTTGTGATACACCTTGCAAGAAAATGGGGTTCATAAGGAATATATCAGAGAAAGACTAAAAAAAGCGACAGGGGTTATGAAGGAGGTATGGCATACAGGGAAGAGAGGATTCAAGAAAGATTGTAAAGGGAGAATGTGGTTCTTTAACACCCTGGTATGGCCGATTTTAGGTTATAGAGCAGAAATATGAGGATTGACGAAGAAAAAGAAATGGGAAGGTTACAGGGACAATATGTGATATGAACTCAAGAGTGGATCGAGGGACATCTGGATACATGGTGAGAGAGGAAACGCGAATGGATAAAATTAGTATCAGAGCAAGGTAGAGGGCATGGAAATTTGAAGAAGATCTGAAGGGGTAGAGGAAGAGGAGGAGAGTAAGCGAAAAAATATCTGAAGGAGGTTGGAGACAGAAGAGGGAGGGCAATTGAGTTGGCTTAAAGAAGCCTGTCAAAGGGGGATCCACTACGATAATTCTTACGAAAATTGTCGAGTCATGTTTAGAAGAATGTTTCAGAAGAAGAGAAGACGAGAAGGATAGAAGAAAATAAGGAGAAAATAGGAGAAGGATAGCAGGAGAGGGTTGAGATAAGGAGAGAAAAGAAAAGGAAGGAAGAAGGAAAGAAGAACGTCTAGAGAAGAAGAAAAGAAGTGAGTAAAGAAAAGAATAGACGAAGATGAGAAGAGTGTTAAAAGGAGGGAAGAAGGGGAGGTAAAGAGAAGAAGAGAAAGAGAAGTTAGCAGAAGAAGAGAACAAGAAGAGAAGAGTATGATAACAGAGTTGAAGAAAGGAGAGAAGAGATGTATGAGAAAAAGAGAAGGAGAGTTGAGTAAATGAGAGAAGAAGTGAGTTTGAAGAAGAAGAGGCGAAAAGAGTTCAAAGAAGAAGAGAAGAAGTGATGTCAGAAATAAAGAAAAGGCGAGGAGGAGTGGGTTGAGAGAGAAAGAGAACAGAAGAATAGAAGATAAGAGATAATAAAGTCGAGTTGAGATTTCAGCTCCTTTCCCATAAGTAACCACTCCTAGATTGCCCTTTTGGGCCTCTTATTAAACAAAATCATGTGATAGATGCCCACTCTTTTTTCCAAACGGAAATGATAATTTCCCCCAGGAAACTCAGAATTAAGTAAGCTAAAAGCACATCCTACAGAAAATTTTGTTGTAGTTAATAGAATTCTTCTAGGTACAACACTATTGGGGAAAAAATAATTTTTTAGTAGCAGCAATGAAGTAAAATTGAGTCAAAGTTCTGTTCGTCTTTCTGCTCTTCGTATCTTTTTTTGTTATTTTTCTTTCCTTCTTTTTCTCTTCTTCCCTTCTTTTCTTCTTCTCTTTACTCTCGGCTTCTCTTTTTTCTCCTTCTCTTCTTTTATTATTTTCTCCTTTTATACTCATCTTCTTCCCATCCCCTATCAACTCTTTTTTTCTCTTCTACTTCTTAACTCTCCCCACTTCTTATATTCTTTTCCTCTTTACTCTCTTCCATTCCTAATACTGTTCTCTCAACCCACTTCTCTTCTTCTCCAAACTTTCTTCACCTCATCATCTCCTCATTGTTCCTTCTCTCTTTCTCTTCTTATCTTAACTCTCTTCTTCAATCCTTTTTCTATTTTCTCCTTCTCTCCTCGCGCAGTCTTATTCGCTTCTTCTCCTAACACTCTTTCTCCCTTATCTCTCTTCCTCACTCATCTCTCTTCTCCTCCTTATTCTTTTGTTCTCCTCTTCTTCCTTCCCTGTCCTATTATAGGATTTATACATTCTCCTTATATCCTCGCTTCCCCGCTCATATTCTCCTTCTCTTCTCTTCTTCCTTTGACTCCCTTCTTATCTTACCCTCTTCACTCTCCTCTCCTCCTGTTTTTCTCTCGAATCACTTCTACTCTTTTTATCTTCTTCTCTTTATTCTCTTCTTCCCTTAACTCGCTGATTTTGTTCTCCTTTACACTCTTTTCTTCTATTATCTTTCTTTCTTCTCTTAGCTGTCTTCATCTCTCAACACTCTCCTCGTCTTATATTATTTTTCTTTTAACTATCTTCTTCTCTTGACTCTTTCTTCCTCTCATAACTCTTTCCTCCCCCTTTTCTCCTCTTTTCCTAATACTCTTCCTCGTCTTTCCTTCTATTCTCCTTGTCTCTTCTTCCCTCCTTCTTTTCTGCTCTCTTTATCTTCCTCCCTTTTTCTCTCTTTTCATTTTCTCCTTGTCCCTTCTGCTCTCATATTACTCATAATACATCTTCTCTATAAAAAGCTTACGCTTTAACTGCGTGGCATAACGCACAAATTGCTTAAATTCGGGATATTCGTAATTGGGAAATTTTCTAGTTTCAAAAATTTTACAGTATCGGTAATTTCCAGTCGTCACGGGTTTTTAATCAATTTTTTCACACTAGACTGCCAGTATGAAATCCAAATAGGCATAATTCTGTCAGTGAAGAGAAAAATTGAGACAAAAATCCCTAGGGTGGAAAGCGAGCAATTCTTTACCTCTCCTTCCATCATGTAGCATCATAGCTCTCCTAGCTCTCCCAAGAGCTAATGCAGCGGAAGTGGAGTTTCAATGATATTACGCTTAATCGTATTGAGCTTTTGCTGCACGTCACAAGTCGACAGCAGCTGGTAATTTTTACTCGCTTTTGTCATGGGTTCGTTGATAATCATTATACTAATCTAAAAGTACTAAAAAAACCACGTGCCATCTAACTTGACTCTATTCTTCTCTTCTCTTTTCCTCTTTTCCCCACAACCTGATTCTACCCTCCTTCTCTTTTTCTCTTCTTTAATCTCACTTCTGCTCTGATTCTCCTAATTCTCTTCTTCTTATTTTTCTCTCACATATCTTCTCTCCTCTTTTCAACCGTGTCATCATCCTCTTCTCTGTTTCCTTCCCATTCTGCTGCTTTCCCCCTTCTCTTAACTCTCTTTTTCTCATCTTCTTTTTCCCCTTGACTCACGTCTTCTCTTCTTCTATTTTCATGCCCTCCTCTTCTTCTTTCAACATTCTTCTCATCTTTTTTTATTCTTCCCCTGAGTCACTTCTTCTATCAATCTCTTAACTCAATTCTTTTCTTCTTCTCTTTAATTCTCTTCTTCTCTTATCATCTAAACTCTCTTCTTCTACTCTTCTCCTATTTTCTCTTTCTCTCCCTCTTTATTTCCCTGCTTTCTCATTTTCTCTTCCTTTCCTTCTCTCCTCCTCTTCTTTTCTCCTCTTTATTTCTCCCTTTCTCCTCTTTAAATATTTCTCTCTTCTCATATCCCCTTCATCTTCTCTGCTCCACTTCCCCTCTTTTTCTCTCAACTCTTTTCTTCTCTCAAGTCCCTACGTTCCTTATTTTCTTTTTCTCCCAAATCTCCTCTACTCTTCTTCTATTTTTATATTCTTTTCTTAACTCTTTTCTTCCCTTAACTCTTCTCTTTCGTCGACTCTCTCTTCCTATCTTTACTTTCTTCTCCTCCTTTTCTCTCCTTTTTCAAACACTCTTTTGCTTCCCTTTTTTTCTTCTTCTCTTCTTACCTCAACTCTCTTGTCCTATCCTTCTCCTATCTTCTCCTTCTCTCCTTCTCCCATTCTCTCTTTATATTTTTTTCTTCCACTTCATTTCTCTTTTCCCCTCCTAACCCTCTTTTACTTTCCTTCTTCTTCTAGGTTACTTCTTCTCTTTTTACATTCGTCCCTTAACTCTCTCTTTCTCTTCTCATATTCTTCTCTTAGCTTACTGCTTCAATTTTCCTTCCATCACTGTTCTGTTATCCTTTTTTTCTCTCCTTATCTTCTTTTTTTTCTTCTTCCCTTCTTGTTTTTCTTCTCCTCCCCTTATCATTTTCTCTTAACTCTCTTCTTCCCTTCTTTTGTCTTCTTCTCCTTACTACTTTTCTCTATGAACTCTCTTTCTCTGTTCTTCTGTCCTTCTCATGTTCTCTTACCTCCATTCTTCTCTTTTTCTCTTCTTTTCCTAACACGCTTCTTCTTTCTTTCTTTTCTCTTCCTCGCTGCTTCTTCTCTTCGTCTCTTCTTTCCTTCTTCTCTCCTGCTATTATTTCCTTTCGTCCTTTTTCCCTCCTTCTCATCTTCTCATCTTCTCTCTGTCTCTGCCCCTCTTCTTATCTTCTTTATAAGAAGCTGACGCTTCAACCGCGTGTTCTAACGCACACACTTATTTGATTCGCAACCAAATCGTTGAGTTTCATTAACAATTTGCTTCTCGAACTTTTTAGTGGAAACACCTCAGTTTTAACAATATACTTCAAGTTTCAACCCAAAAAGATTGATTTCCAACAAACGTTCAGATTATCTAGAAAAATAATTGAAATGCAACCAGTAAAAAGTATTATTTTCAAAAAAATTATTGGATATCGACATGCCCAAATGTTTTCTTAGATAAGTATATTATTAATGTTTCGCTAGTAGCTTCCTGTGGCAACTCCTTATTGATTTTACACATTTTGTAATTGTTGTTCAAAAATATAATAAACAAATGCTTAGTTTGGCCAAGTTCTAGCAAATAAATTTAATTTTTCCAACAAAATAAATTAAATGTGTGTAACGAATGGGTCTCTACAGTGATTCCTTGCTGTTAGACAACAATTTATCAGTTTTAAACAAATGCTAAATGTAAGGAACAAATCATTCTTAAGCTGTTTTTTAATGTGAAAATCATATTGTCCTTTATGAAATTGACTACAGTTTCTAAGAAAAGGGTCTCTGTAATGAAACTAAATTATCCGGCAAGACATATTTATCATTATTTGTTTGATTATTTATAAAAATCAGTCTAAATTATGAAAAACGTATGAAAAAACTATTAAAACTAAAGAGAGCTTCTGGAGAGTGATTTAAAATTTATTCTTCTAAACACTCGATTAATATTTTAAGAAATGAAAAAAGAATAAATTCGTTTATTTTATTTGTTTCAACAAAAAGAAAATATTTTTTTTCATGACGAAGTATCCTATCAAAAGGGTATTTCTAGCATGTCTAAAGTTGAATAAAGAAAAACGAATTCGTTTCACTGAGGAATGACAATATCATACATTTGTTAGTTGATTTTGTTTAAACAAATAACATTTAGTGTCTTTAATCAAAGAATCGCACAAAAAAGTCATAAGCAAGATATAAATTGTCCCTTCTGTTATGAAAACAAAGCAAATCTATTTGAGAATGACGCTTTTATGCATTTGTGATGCAATTTGTTTATATAAAGAACAAATTGTGTATATTTTTAATAAGTCATATCGAATTTGTTTTCTTTAGATTCCCATTCAAAAAAGACACATCTGAAGTAGCTACATATCATTTTTATCAAAAATCTAACTTTTGTTGATTTATTTGTTTTTGAGAATTGTAAACAATTTTTAGAATATCTGGTACTGCTAGACATCATTTAGGACAAGTTTCCTCACTTATGCTGTGTCTTCTCGCATAAATTGGATGAATTCACACAAAATGGAAATTCCGGAATTATTTTTATTATTTTTTTTAACTTTCATTGTTCAATCAGAATAAAAATTAACGAGTTTTTTTGTAAATATGCCTCGACAATTATGTTAGGAATATCTAAACGTACAAAATCTTGGAAACTCTGAGACTCAATGAAATTTTAGAAAAACTTTGAAGAATGAAAGTTTTTATCGGTTTTATGAATATTTTTCCCCTTCAGCGCACGCTACTTCAGGTTTATTAAAACAGAAATTAAAGATGATGAAATTTTTGTGAACCTTAAAAAAATCATTCATTAACTTGCAAAACTTTGATAATTTCTAAAACATATATATTTTCATGAATAAATAAAACAAATAATTGAAATTTCAAAGGTTCATGAGTGATTTTGTGCGTAATATGAAAGAATATGAATAATTAAAATTGCATTACACGGAGGAGATCTGGAAGTTCGTGACAGATTTTTTTTTTTAATGACAACGGTAGTTCTCGTGATCGACAAATATACTTTGGATTTATTTTCTTTGCGGGTACAATTTTCAAGAAAAATGTCAATAAATAATGTTTCGAATTTATCACGGTTTCTCATGCCGAAAGGACATTATTTCTGCGAAAAAGTTTGATTTTTCAACTCGTAAAAATTTATTTTGAGACACAAAATTTATTCCTAACTAATTTGCAGAACTTTCAACAACAAAAATTATTCTTTATCAGAATAGTCGCTTTTCTATAAGAAAAGTCGAATTTTCAACCAGAAGAGACTTTCTGGAAGGAATGAATACAAATTTTAACCTAATCTTCGTAATACCAGCTTGGAAATATAAAATTTGATCAAAAAAGCTCCCTTTGAGTTTCAATTTCAAATTTTAAAATATCAGCGGAAATTCTCTTCTCCACTTCTATCCTTCTCTTCTTTTCTTCTTCCTCTTATTCCCTCCTCCTCCTAAGTCTCTTTCTCTACTAGCTATTTCTTTCTCATTCCCTTCTTCTCTTGACCTTTCCTTACTTTTTTCTCTTCTTTCGTGACCTCTATCCTTCTTACCTTCACTAATCCTCATTTTTTTAATCTTCCCTTCTTTTCTAACTTCTCTCTTTGTCAATATCTCTTCTACCCTTTTCTTCTCCCAAAACTTCTATTTTCTCATCGTCTCCTCTTCTTCACTTCTCCTCTCTTCTCCTTCTCCTTTTCTCTCCGTTCTGCTCCTTGTCTCTCCGTCACTCAACTCTCTCCTCCCTTGTTTTTTCCTTTTTTCCTCCTCTTTTTCGAATTACTCTGTTGTTCTCTTCCTCTCTTCTCTCCTCCTTTCCTCTTTCTTCCTCCAACTCCCTTCTCTTTTTCTCTCCTTTTTCTCTCATTTGTTTATTCTCTTCTTTTTTCCTTTCTTTCTCCGATACTTCTCTCCTCTTCCTCCTACAATTCCTCTTTACTTCGTTTCTTCTTTTCTTTTTCTATTTATTCTCATCGTCTCTTCTTCTCTTCTTGGCTTTACCCTTCCTTTCCTCCGACTTCCTCCTTCTTTTCTTTTCTTCCCCTTCCAACTTCTTCTTCTTCCTTATGTTCTCCCTTTAACTCGCCTACCCTCTCGTGCCTTCCAACCACTTCCTTCATCTCTTGAATCCTTCTTTCTCTTCCCATTGTTTTGAAACTTGTCTTTTCTCCTTGGTTCTCCCCTTTATCACAAAACTCTTCCTTTTCTTTTCCCCATCACTCTTTTTTTCTTCTTTCATCCTCTCCTCCTCTCATCTTTTCCTTTCCTCCTCTTCTTCCCTTCACCTGTAAACTTTCTTCTCTTCTATTATTGACCTTTCCCTCTATCCTCTTTTGCTGCTTTGCTCCTTTCAATCGTCTATCCTTCCTTCCTCCTTTTCTTCTCCTGACTCTCTTCATGACTTAACTCTTTTCTGCTCTTCTTCGTCCTTCTTGTTCTGTTCGTCTTTCCTTCCCTCCTTATATTCTTATCTTCCTCCCTTCTTTTCTTCTCTTTTCCACTTCTTCTACTTTTCTCTTCTCTTAATTTCTCTTCCTTCCTCTTTCTCTTCTATGCTCGTTCTGTTTTCTCTTACACCTTCTTCCTCTTCTTATCCTAACTCTCTCCTTTTTTTCCTCTCTTTTTTGTTTTTCTTTTTTCTAGTTACTCTTCTTTCCTTCAATTCTTCCTTCTCCTCATTTCCTTTTAACTCTCTTCTTCCCTTGCCCTCTCCTTCGTAGAACTCTCTGCCTCTCTTCTGCTTTTATTCTCCTTTTTTCCTATTCTCCTAGCTCTCCCTCTTGATTATTTTCCTCTCTCCACCCCGTAGAATTCTTCCCTCCTCCATCTCTTATTCTCTTCTCCTCGTCTTCTTTTCTTCACTTTATGCCTTCTTCATTTTAATCACATTATGTAGGCCTTCTCTCACTTTGTCGTCTATCTGTGTCCTTTTCTTCCCTCCTTTTCACAATCCTCATCTCTCTTTCATTTTATCCTCTTCTACTTTTTCTTCCTCTCTCTTCTTCTCTTCTCCATTTCTCCTCTGTTTTCCTCCTCTTATCCTCCTCTATTCTTCTCTTATTCTATTCCTTTCTGATTGTAACCTTCTCCTCTTCCTTAACTCTCATCCTCACTCGACTCCCTTCTTGTCATAAATCTATTCACCTTTTTTTATTTTTTTCTCTTTCTACACCTTATCTTCTTCTTTCCATTTTATTTTCTCTACTTCACTGTGCCTTTTTTCCTCTTTTCTTCATCTCTTTTCTTTCCTCTCTCATAAGTGATGAATTTTCAAACAGGAAATCAATTCTCAAGGAAAAAGTTGTTGAATCTTTCATCAACAGAGATAGATTTTTAACTAGAAACGTAACAAAAGATACATTAACGAAAAACGGGTTGGGTGTTGAATAATAAACTGTTTAATATGGGTGCCAAAGCACGATCGAATATGATAATTCTATCTACAGTTATCGAGTTCACATATTATTTTTCTTTTTTTTTTGTGTGATCAGAATTGGAATTTTTGATTTCTTGAGAGAATCAAAAAAGTTAATTTCACGATATTAAAGGGCTCCCAAGAAGAAACATTTTTTCTCGCTGACTCTCTTTTCAATCTTGCGTGATTCGGCTAAGAATTCTCATTCGCTTTTATATTTTTGAATTTTGAAAATACCATAACTCTGACAATTTTCATTGTATCAAAAAAAGTGATAAAGACAAATAATTTCGCTTTATATGAGCCAGAAGAAATTGTACTTGCAACTTTTTGAGTCTTGAAAGAAAAAGTCCAAAAAAAAATTCAAAATTCTCCCCCTTCCTAATTTTCATTCAAAATATCTGGTTAAAGAACTCGACTTGTCTTTTCGGTCTCTCAAAATGTGTGTCAAAGGGCAATATAATCCTATTGGTCTTTCAAAAGTTATGGGATATAAAGACGACGACAACGACAAGGACGACACTAGACAGACACAAACGTAAAAATATTTTTAAATCACTTGAAATTCCTTGGAGTCGGTTAAAGGATTTGGAAATACCTTAAAACCATTATTATATTCAAAAAGCCAAAAGAGGTCCTCGAAATTCTTAAAAATCCTTCATGTTACTTGTAAATAGATTAGAAAGATCTTTCGGAATCTTACAATATCTTTCACGGAATTCTCGTAATCATTTTAGGTCTTTGAAACATATCTGAAATCCCCTAATGCCCTTCAAGTTTTGTCAAAATAATGCGGTATCTCTTGAAATCCTTTGCAACCTCGTGACTTTTCAAAAAATGTTTGAAAATATTTTGAAATCCTCTGAAATGTTAAAAAAATCCTGCGCTATTTGCTGAAAATGTCTTGCATTTCAAAGAATCCGTCAAAAGACTCAAAAATATCTTTCAACCAACAAAAAATATTCTAAAAGCTCATAAAGATCATCGAAATCCTTAGAAATCCTTCATAATATTTGGAAATCTTGAGAGATTCTCTTATATTTTTTACAATCTTACAAAATCTCCCGAAATTCAAGGATATGCTTTGGAATCTTCTGACATCCTTCCGATCCTAAAAAATCCGGTAAAATCATCAAAACCCCTCTGGATCTCCGAAGTAAGATGAAATCTCTTCAAGACTTTGAAATATAACTGAAATCCCCTGAAGCCCTTCAAGATTTTTGAAA
>WSXT02211760.1:0-17691 GCA_011762715.2 Neuroterus valhalla | reverse complement strand
GGGAGTTCGTTGTTTGTTACCTCACATGGAAATGACGCTAACACTAGATCTAAGTATCTATCATTGATATTATGTACATCGTTATATTGAGATAGTGCATGTAAATCCATAAAAGTACTCAGCAATGATGATTTTCGATCAGTTACTCCTTTGTCTATATATTGTTTTAATTTGGGTACATTAAAATCTCCTGTGATTAATATATATTACACGACCAAATAGTTGATAAGCTTGACAAAGCCTCAAAGAAAGCTTAAATCGTGACAACGCTTTTTAAACTTTTGAAAAATTCAATTTGCTAGCCAAACTATTTCATTTTCCACCTACTACGAAAAACCGCACTTACAATTTTTAAATCTTTGAAAAAAAGCCGAACAAATTTTTTAAAATTTTCCCCCTCTTTTCGATTTTTCGAGAAAATTCAAGAAGTTGTATTCACGATTTTGTAGTGCTTCTAAGAAAAAACATTCTTTGTTTCTGACTTTCCTGTCAATCTTGCGTTATTTGGCTAGAAACTCTCATTTTCTTTTATATTTTTAATTTTTTAAATACCATATCTCGGAAAATTTTGTTTTGATGGGAAAAAATGATAAAGATAAATTGTTTCACTTTTTACCTACTACAAGAAACTGTACTTACAATTTCCGTTTTGAGTCTTGGAAAAAAAGTCCAAAAAACTGTTCAAAATGCTCCCCCTCTTTGATTTCTCATCCAAAATAGCTAGTTGAATAACTTGTCCTGTCTCTTCAGTCTCTCAAAATGTGTGCCAAAGGGCGATCAAATCCGATTAGTCTTTCATAAGTTATGGAGTATACAGACGACGAAAACGACGACGACGACAACGACGACAGCAGAGAGACACCAACGTAAAAACTACTTTTTCGGAATCAGGAGGTCTCAAAACGTAGAAATTTCATAAATTCCGCGAAATTCGATTTTCACATAAAACCAATACCTTCTCATTATGATAAGAATGTAAAAATACGACAATGGCGGCCATTATTAGAGAGCGTCTCGGAAAAAAGTAGAATTACAGAATCCCTCATAACTCGGTGCTACATCAACTGAAACCAAAAAATCGAATTCCTTCTGTTAGATACTTGCTTTCTCCAGGTTATGCTGGGAGAGGTTTCCGGAAATTCAATTTTTCACTTTTCGGGAACACTTTATTCAAAAACGCGAATTTTCGCTGGAAATTTCGCGCGTTTTTCACTTCAAAATATTTCCAAAAAGTAAAAAATTCTACTTTTATCCGAGACGCTTCCGAATAATTGCTGCCATTTCCGTATTTTTTATATTTCTCCATCAAAATACATTTGGTTCATTAGGAATATTTCAACTGTGCCGCCAACAAAATTTACAAAATGGTGCCTTTTTTTGCACGAATTAACCTTCCTCGCCGCGCCACCCCTGCTGTCCAGAAACAAGAAAGCAAAATTCCAATCATTGAAAGATCTGTTGAAGAATTTTTTTTCAAATTTGTTTTAGGAATTTATAAACAAGTTTTCATATTATGTATTTCAAACCTTAGTAAGTGAATAATCGTAGTTTAGAGTTTTATCAATCAATTTCTTAATATCACTTGATGACAACATTTTATATTTTTAACCCCAAATCTAGTACACTGCAACCCTAAAATGAATCCACCCAAACTCGCTCCTTCTTCAAAATGAGATCGTGGATGGCTCGTGGACGAGACGGTGCGGGGGGATTGGAGAGGGGCGCTCTCCTCGCTCCATTCTCCGATAGTGCCGTGCATTGAAAGTCGACAGAAGTACCCTAGCATAGATTTTCGCAACTGCGCTACAGTTGGCGACATTTATTCGCGTGTATTCGTCCCTGACTGTTTACGTTTCAGCTCACTCGAACTCCTTCCAAGGCCGTCGATACCCAAGCCCGAAGCTGGATTAAGTTTGAGGTTCCAGTGTATATTGTCTTTTAAAAAGGCAATCAGCTTCGAATATGATTCCAGTTTCACAATAATACGGATCTGCAGTAACATACTTTAGATCAAAATTATAGAATTCTCAATCATTCACCAACAAAAGAGAGCAATAATACGAGAACCTCAATTCAAACGAAACAGAATTCGGAGCACTAGCTGTCAGAGTGTTACGGGTTACCCGCTACTTACTGCCCTTCAGATGGCACAAGTATGCAGTATGAATTCTATTCTACAACATTAAATACGCAAACTTGCAGAATCCTGAAGTTACCAACACCAATTTCAAAGTTACTCATGCCAGTGTCACCACAAATAGAAGAAACCTTTCTTCCTCCCAGTCACCCAATAGTCCATATGTAATCATACTTTTTATTTCTTTACCATCATATTTCAGCTTCTTTTTCTATTGCATAATACAATCAATGGATATAATCTGATCTTTACTCTTTATCGTATCGCTCTAATTTGGGAGTTTAAATTCTGAGGCTAAATCTTTTGTGCATGATAAAGAGAACAAGAACACGAAACCGAATGTAATTTTCACTTTATTTCCTCTTTTCCTTTTTCGCTTAACTATTATCTAAGATCGGGCAATTTTTAGCTGATCAATCAATTACTCATGAGAGAAATGCTTCAGAGATAGGTTTTGTAATTAACTTTCTAATCATCCTGAGCCTAATTTGTTAATGAGAACTTGTATCCCAAGGACATGTCAAGAACGAAAATGATAAAAACCATCAGTCTTTTTCTGGAAAAGTAAGTAGGGAGTAGTCGAATTTTATATTTGAAGTATTCATGAAGCATAGCAATCAAAAAATTAAATTCTAGGTTTCAAGGATATGAGATTTTCCGTCATTACCGAAAGTCTGTAGTCCTAAGGAAGTTTGAACACAAAACACAAACGAATCCTTTGAACTATTTTTAAAAAGTCAACTTTGGAATAAAAAATATTCAACGATGGAAAAATAAGAATATTCACTTCTTTGTTAACATCAGGAATTACACATCCTGCAACATTTAATGCTGACAGACAGCATTAGTGTTTCAAAAATTCAAATCGATTCGACTATATATAACTTTTTGATGTCAAGGTTTCTGAACAGATCTATTTAGTAAAATTATGATGTTATTTTTGTTTGTCTACTAGTTTCATGAATTATTTAATTACTGAATAATATAAATAATTATTATTGAAGTCGTAAAAAAATGACTCCTAGCTCTGCTGGGGTTCGAACCCATGTACGCAGACGTCCGCTCTGATGCTGTGACCCACCAAACTACGGAGAGTACAAAATTCATTTCTCATAACCTACAAGCCAATTTTGCCGAGAATTCTTAAACTTGTGAGATTTTACATTCTTCCAACATGAGTGTACTTTTAACTTTCTGATGTGTGCGTGGAGAGAGAGGTGTGAGTTGTGTGGAAGGATAAAAAATTTTAGTTTTCGATTAGACTAGGTTTGAAGGTTGAGTCGTTGGTAAGGAGAAAGTGGGTAGTCTGGCAGGATTCAGAGTGGTTACAGTGAGAGTGGTGCATGCACGTAAGAAAGGTTTTAGATAGAGCGATAAGTGGGACGTAGGGAGGTAAGGAGAGAAAAGTAGATCACAAAATGGTCGTGCGCAGTCCAGTTTCGCGTAACAGGCGGCAAAGTGATGAGACGGATGCACAGAGAAACAGAGAGCGCTTAGAAAAGGAAGATAAGCTTGTTTTAGAGAGTGAGGTCAGTGATAGTGCTGGCGACCTCTCCGAGGCGGCAGCACTGACTGGCCGAGAGTTGAGGAAAGAAGTAAGAAAGGAGGTAACAGCAGTACGAAGAAAATAGGAAGAATGGGAATAACAATGGAAAGTAAAGAAAAATAAGGTTTAGAGCAAATTGGAAGAGGTAGACAAGAAGCAGCAAGAGAGTGAAGGAAAAGGAAGAACAAAGAGAAAGAAAAATATAATAATCAAAGGAATGAAAGTAGGTAGTGGAAACGGAGAAAAGGAAATTAATAACCTGATGAAAATGATTGGTGCACAAGTTATTCTGGAAGAGATTAAAAAATTAGAAGGGAAGGAGAACGGGAAAGACTGCATGTTTCTAGTAAAAAAAGGTAGCAAAGAGGAGAGGTATGAGATTTTGGAGAAGAAGAAGTTGTTGAACGGAACAAAAGAAAGAATGGAAGAAGATTTGACGTAGTTAGAGTGTAAAAGGAAGTGACTTATCAGGCAGAAGGTGTAAGATGAGAGCAGGAAAGTTAACAAAGTGAGATAAGGGAGAGAGAGGAAATGGGTAAACGGAGAGGTCTAGTTTTGGAACGACGAGGTAGAAGTATCGAGAGAGGGTACTAAAAAAGTATCAAATGAGAAGGAGGAAGAGGAGGTTAACGGAAATACAGGAACCCAGTTAATGTTCACGAAAGACAGGAGGACTTGAAAGCAAGGAAGAAAGGGAAAAAGTAAGACATAAGAATAACATTTTGGAATGTGCTAGGATTTAAAAACAACGATAGAGGATTTTCGGGGAAGTAAAAAAGTGCGACGTGATAATGATGAGCGGAACGTGTGTATATGAGAAGGAGTTGAAATCAATGCAGAATGTATAACCGAGAGGGTATGTATAGAGGATGGAGTAAGGGGTAAAAGAGGAAATAGCGGTCAAGGAAGATAATAAAACGAAAGAAAATGACGGAACAATGGTAAGGAGAATTGAAGTAGGAAAGGAGTGGTACGCGTATATAGGAGAAGGGGTGAAGAGGGAAGATGAAGCGTGATGAAGAAATTGACAGGGGATAAAGAGAAGGGATTCGTGCTCATAGGAAGGGACTTGAATGCTTGGAATGAGGCACGAGGAGGAGATGTGCAGGACGAAGAAAAGAAGATCTCCATGAGAAATTTAGAACATGGAGAGGCGGACAGGGAAGGTAAGAGGCTCCTTGACCTTCTGAGAGAGAAAAGATGGTTTATTTGTAACGGTAAGAGTAAGAGAGATGAAAAGGAGGAGATAACGTTTGCAGGTGAGAGGGATACCGTTATAGATTTCATATTGGCAGAAAGAAGAATAAAAAATATGATGGTTTTATAGGAAGGAGGCAACGAAATAGGTTCCGAGTACTTACCGGTGATAGTGACTTTGAGATGTAGAAGACCTAGGCATGGAAGAGTCAAGAAAAATGAAGGAAAGGCAAGAAGATCAAGTATTGGCAGTTGGAAGGAGGATGAGCTGAGAGAATCCAGAGAAAAATAGAAAATCGAGAGGTAGAGTGTATGGGAGAGGAGGGAGTAGATACGCTGCCTAAAAAACTCGAAATAATGATTGAGAAGGTGGAGGAGGAGGAGGTAAGACCGATTGAGAATGGAGAGGAGAGAAGGAAAGGATGGTGGGATGATGAATACAGGGAAGGAAAGACAGGCTGAAGGAAAGTTTAGAAAAATATAGAAAAGGGGAATCAGAGGATAGGTAACTGAATAGGAGAAAACAAGCGCACGGAAGGGTGTGAGCGTTAAAAGACAGGACAAAAGGTAAGATACATGGAAGAAATTGAGAGAGCAGTGAGGGGATAGAGGGAATAGGAAGTTCTGAATAGGGAAAGAGAATAAGGCACTGAAATATGGCGGGGGGGGGGTGAAAGAAAGGATGTGGAAGATTTGCAGTAAGGGCTGGAGAGACGAAGGGTAGCCCGAAGAATAAAATACAGGGCTGGTAGTACCACTGATTGAGAAAGGAGAAGGAAATAAGGTAGGGGAGTATAGGGATATCACGCTTATGTCAGTAGGCAATACAATTTGTGCAGAAGTACTAAGAAAGAGACTAGAAAGACAAGTGGAAGAAAAGAGAAGTATACCACGTAACCAAACGAGCTAGATGGGAGAACTGGACAAGAACTTTTGAGGAAGGTGGAAGAAGGAGTAGGAAAACGAAAAAACTAACGCAATCGAAAGGATAAAAGAAGGATGTTCTTACAGATAACATGATAAAAGAAAGAAATAGGACAAACTATGAAGAATTGTAAAAAACAATTTGGGAAGAAGATTGGTGAGCTGAAAGCCAGAGGTGTAAATGATCTAGAGGAAAAGGAGTTTCGGGATACTATGCGCGTAAGGCTAGATATTTTGTGCGTACCAGAAATAAAGTAGAAGGGATGTGAGATTAATAAGGTGGAGAATGGCATCGAACTCTGGCCTGAAGTAGACACAAGGAATCACACGGTAGCCAAGAAATTGATCTAATCATGAATCAGAGAGGAAAACAGAATGTCAAAATGTATGAGTATGTACCTCCTAGATTATAATGCGTTAGATGGAATTGGGAATCAGAAGTCTGTTTATTGTAGCATGCTATGCTCCTGGTAATGGCGACAGTAAAAAGCCAAAAGACACCTTCTGGGAAGAATAATATTACTCGGAGACATAAACGGTTGGGTTGGTGTGCAACGCGATGGTACTGGCGGAGTACTTGGTCATTTCGTAGACACAAAAACAAATTTCAATGGGGAAGAATTGATTAGTTTGTGCCTAGAAAAGGGTTTGTTTATCACAAACACCCGGTTTAGGCTCAAAATGACACATATGTATACTTGGTTCAGATGCGAAATCCATAGTATGATTGACTAAGTTATAGCAAACGAAAGACTGCAAGATCCAGAAATACAGATAGTATATCGTGGAAAGCTAGATAAATATTTAGGGAATCACAAAGAAGATTGGGAGACATAATTAGTCAATGAAAATGTAAAGGGTGAAACTAAAGAATGGTAAGGCTGCCGGTGTGGATAGTACTTTCTCTAAAATACTCGAGTTAGGTGGCGGGTATTCGTTAGTGTGGCTGTGTAAATCCATAAATATGTGTGCTGTGAATAGCGAAGTTTCGATTGATTACAGAAACGCGATTATTGTTCCAATCTACAAGGTACAAGGTGCCTAAGGCGACTGTTTTAATTATAGAGCGATTAGCCTAGTAGGTACTGTGGGCAAAATACTCACCAAAATACTCATCAATGAAGTCATGGAAGTAACAAAGGAAAGGATCTGGGAAGTTAAATGTGGATTTATGCCAAGGAGATCATGCGCAGATCAGATATTAGGCTTGGATAGAGCCAAACTTTGGGGGTCCTGAAAGAATATGGAGTGACTGGGTGGCTTTTGAAAGCAATACGAGCAATATATTCGAAATGGTAGCAAAGCAAATATTAGAGTAAATGGACAACTGAGCGATTGGTTTGATATAAGGCAAGGCGTTAAGCAAAGACGCATCATGTCCTCTTGGATGGTTAACTTATACATAGGCAAATATCTGAGGATGGCTCTCTTTGATTAAGAAGATGTTGATCTTGGGATAGTGAAAATTCGTGGTATTTCCCTTGCAGATGACAAGATCGTTACGGCAGAATCAGGCGATGACTTGCAGGAGATGTTGAGCACTGAAAAAGCCGCGTCTCGAGCGAAGGTTTTGGATTAAGAAATCAGTATTCAAAATGAAATCAGGTTTTTTTTATGTTCGCAAAAAACACAAAATGAATTATTAAACTGATCTTATACCTATCCCTGCTTCCTTCTACTACACATCTCTTGCTCGAAATTTTCCATGTCGATTCCAACTTCAAATCTAGAATAACTGGTCAATACGGCGGTTGAGAACTTAGAAGCTCTGAAGGCGCTAAATTGTTTGATAGACAGCTGGTCTTCTCTTCTCGTCCATTTTTTCGACCAACTGCTTGGATCCTCAGACACGGCGTGAATTGGGAGCGTTACTTGATCATTCACTGTACCTCCTTCGTATCACTCCTTTCGTTCATTTCTTTGTAACGGAGTTCCCACGTTGGAAATTTTTTATGGAAATCCAGCAGAAGCTGGAGCTTCATTTTCAGCATTCAAGGATTCTTCAACCTCAAGGTCATCTGCGAACTCTAAAGCATCAAAACGGAACAGGGGTTATCGTGGTTCGGCAAAGGGCTCTGTAGCTTTATTATATATCGATACTGACCGCACCGATGATCAGGGTCGAAA
Source organism: Neuroterus valhalla (assembly GCA_011762715.2). Lineage (NCBI taxonomy): Eukaryota > Metazoa > Arthropoda > Insecta > Hymenoptera > Cynipidae > Neuroterus > Neuroterus valhalla. The sequence continues at coordinate 9,760 of WSXT02211760.1, read as the reverse complement.
GTGCTACCACTGTGGACAGCAGCACTTCTTCATGTACTGCTCACAGTTTCGTGAATTGAATTCAATTCACCGTGAAGAGTTAGCTTCGAAAAATAAACTGTGCTACAATTGCCTACGTCAGCACCTGGAAAATGAGTGTTCTTCATCTAGAAAGTATGGTATACGTGACAAATAGCATCTTACCATGCTTCATCAGGAAACATCGGCCATCAACCATATTCGAGAACCTTCTCTATGTATGGAAGAGAAGCCGCAGTCATCAACAACGCATCATCTTGCTCATCATGTAAGTGAACCTCGGGCTGAGGGTTTGTTACCAACAGCCTCGAGTTGTGACTTTTTAACTACTCTTAACAGTAGGTAAAAAACGTGCGTCAATGACGAATGGTGTCGTTTCATGCACTTTGTCACCATAATTTCAGTCTGATTTTAAATGTCGATTGGACTCACACGTGATCCTGCGTTCGAGACCATATTTTCCACATTTCCAAAGAGGTACAGGAGATTGGCCTCATATTTCTGGGTAACGTCTAGTGGATATCCAGACTTTGGTAATGATAGGGTGATCGACGTGATCATAGGAGCAGATGTCTATTCGTATTTACTCCTCCCTCATATCTGTAAAGATACTCCTTCAGCTGCTGTTGCTCAGGAGACCTATTTCGATTGGATCTTATCCGGCTCGAAGGACCAAAAACGTATACGAATGTTGCAACGACGACGACAACGACTGATCAAGGTATTAAACTGAAGACAGTCAGGAAAGCTAATTTCCTAACTACAATAGATTGTATACGACAAAGGTGTCCAACGCGTGAGCAACGGTGTAATTAACTGTCACTCGTCAACACCCTCTCTTACCACCTTGGATGCGTTCATACGGTGATCACGATGTGGAAAGAAGTCCTCGGCGGCCGGTCTGTGTGAACAGTGCGCGCGGGTAGGCGTGGTCAGGCGCAGTCAGACAAAGCCCGTGGTGGAACGAGGAGAGGATTCTCGGTCAAGCGCTCGGAGAAGACAACGGAAGAAGAAGCGCGCTAACCTTGCGTTGGACACCCCTGGTATACAATGAATCATGCGGTAGAGGAAGTGATGATGATATTAGAAATAAGAATCGTTATTCGTAAATAAATAAAATAGAAGACATTAGAACGATATATGTACAAACAATTAAAAACAGAAGTATCACAAATAAAACATTAGTTGATTAACTAGAAACAATAAATCAGACAATCCCGAATGCACATCAATTCCTTATTTTCCAGTCGTACAACGAGACTGGAACCAAACAAGTACAAAATTGATTAAATTTTCATTAATTTTTGAGAGAATGAGTTTCAAAGTTGGAGTAAATAAGTGAACAGGCTTTTTTGCACAATATGTTGCGGGGCCATTACTTAGTTGGGGGCAGCAGACTCGGGGGTCCGCTGGGGGTGGCTCTTACCTAAATAACCACTCAGTCACTTGCCGCCTGCTCCAGAAGGGGTGAGTGCTTCGATACTATTACGTGATGTAAGAGCAACCGGGCATCCAGAAACCAACCTTCAGATTAACGAGGCCATTCTCAGATTGATTTCTGGAAGAAGGTCTACCTTCCACTTCGTGACTTGATCCTACTCTGCCCCTGAGGTGCTTCGCACTTCTTCGTAACTTCGTTTCGAAAAAAGCAGTACGTTTATCTCAATCTCAGTCTAGAGTCATACAATGAAATACAGGGAAATCAGGGACTGTGTGGTTTTTTGTTGAAAGTATAAAATGCTCTCAACTGTTCTATGAATCTCCCTAGTATCTTTTTAGTCTTTTATTAGCTGGAAATTATTCCTAAATTTTCAAGGTTTCGTAGTTTGTCAGCCCATCGGGCATACTCCTTCCTGGAGAGGAATGAGGAGGAAAAGTAAGAGGATGATGAGGAAGAGGGAGTAGACGGATAAGGGGACTGAGTGGGTGGCAGTGAAGTCTGAGGAGAGAAGGCTAGAGATTTGAAAAGGAGGAAAGTGAAAAGGAGTTTGGGTGGAGAGAGGGAAGGAATAGAAGTTTTTGAAAGGAGAGCCGAAGTTGAGAGGAGCGATCAGGTCCGGGTCCTAATGAGGAAAGAGAAAGAGGAATTATGATAGCATGAGTGTGGAGAGGAAGGAATGTTCAAGTAAGAGGAAGAACAGGAGAATTATGGAAGGGCATAAGTGTGAGGAAGAGGAGAAGTTTAAATGAGAGCAAAAGAGGGAAGAATTCGGAAAAGATGTAAGTGTGCGGGGAAGATGAAGTAGAAGTTTGGGTGAAACAATTAGTGAATTATAGGGAACGACAAGCTCAAGTGATGGAAAGTGAAGGCTAGTTAGTGACAGTTAGAGAGAGGGAAGTTCAAGTCGAGAGGAATCATGATAGGGTTTAAGTGTAGAAAGGAGCAGAGATCAAAGTGCGAGAAAAGAAAAGGGCAATTATGGAAGGGCATAAGTTTGTACAGTGAGAGATTTGAAGAGGGGAGGGGGGAGAGAGGAACCATGAAAAGATGTCAGTGTGTGGAGAAAAAGTTCGTGGTGTGAGCAGGGGGGACAGAGGGAATGATGAGCGTGTGTGTAAGGGTAGAGGGAACGAAATGGTTTGAGAATTAAAATACTATAATTAATTAGCTCGTTCCACCTACGTTTGATTCGTCACTGATTTGTCTCAAAATTCTCCTTCTTCTCTCAATTGAATATTGGATTTTTTTAAACGAAACTCTTCTATTTCAGTGTTTTATAGCCTCCTGCCCGTTTTGCATATTTCTTTTCGTGGAAGGATGGTGACGGGAAGTAAAGGGATGATGAGGATGAAAAAGTAAAAGAATGAGGGAAGTTAGTGAAAGAAAGAAAGGTTTGAGAAGGAAGGGGGGGGGGGGGGGTTGAGACGTGATAAGGGAAAAGGGGGAAGGGGGGGGGGGAGGGAAGGAATAGAAATAATGGGAAAGAGGGAAGAAGGTAAGAGGGTCGATCAAGTACGGGTGAAAAGAGTGGTGAAGTGAAGGTAAGGGTAAGGGATGGACAGGAAATGTTGGTAAGGCAGAGCGAGAGAGAGTATAATTCAAGAGAGAATTTCCATGGCTGTGGAGTGGAGGGCATGTTTAAGTCGGAGCAAGAACAGGGGAATTATGGAAGTAAGAGGAGAAATAGTTCAAATAAGCGAGAGAAAAAGAAGAATTCTGGAAAGATGTAAGTGTGTGTGGAAGATGAAGTAGAAGTTGGAATGAAAAGAGTTGTGAAATATAGAGAAGAGTAAGGGCCAGTGATGGAAAGTGAAGGTCGCTAAATGACAGTCAGAGAGAAGGAAGTATATAAGTTAGAGAAATGAAAAGGTCAATTATGGAAGGGCATGAGTTTGTACAGAAGAAAGTTCGATTAAGGGAAAGAAAGAAGGAATAATGGAAAGATAACAGCGTGTGAAGGAGAAGAAGTTCAAAGTGTAGGGAGGGGGGACGGAGTGAAGTAGAGAGATGGAATGATGAGGGTGGGGGGGGGGGGGGGAATAATAAAAATGTTACGGTTATTAGCGCGTGGCGCCTACGTTTGATTCTTCACTAATTTTTCTCAAAACTTCCCCCTTCTTCCAATAGGCTATTGGATTCTTTATAACGAATTTCTCATATTTCAGTGTTCAATAGTCTTCTGCCTGTCTCGCGTACTTCTTCCTGTGGAAGGGTAGTGAGGCAAAGTAAGAAGATGATGAGGAAGAGAAGGTAGAGGAATGGAGGAAGTGAGTGGAAGGAAGAAAGGTTTGAGAAGGGAGGCTTAGGGATGTGATAAGGGGGAAGTCAGAGAGAGGAGTTCACAAGGGGAAGCAATAACAGGGCGTGAGTGTATAAAGGAAAGAAAGTTTAGGTGAGAACACGGAAAGGAGAACGATAAAAGAGTATGAGTGTATAGAAGAGAAGAAGTTCAAGTGAGAAGGAGAGAGGAAGAAATATAAGAAGATGTGAGTGTGCGAAGGAGAAGTTCAAGTAGAAGGGAAGGGGGACGCAGTGAAATGAAGGAAGGGAATATTGTGTGTGGTTGTTAGGGAAGGAGGAGGGAAGATGAAATGGTGAAAATATCGTTTGAGCTATTGTGGTTAGCTTTATATCCTACAATTGTAGATGTTCTTCAATCATTTGTAGAAAATAGCATCAAATATCACTTTGGTAGGGGGAAAAAAAGTATATTTATTGGAAGAAAGTTGTTCCTTTTTATAACTAAAAAAAACACAGTATCACCATAAGTTAGTCAGTATCGTATAGTGTGGTCGTATTTTACGCGAAATCTCCTCTGCACAGAGTCCGGAATCAAATCCGAAATGTAATTGCGCGGACAGCCTGTCGGGTTGCTTATCTGCGGCCACCATAGAAATCTACCGAATACATTACTCGCATCGTTTAGATGATTGGCCCAGATTAGGCGTTTTGAAACTTGTCACGGATTTGATATTTAAGGGACTATACTTAAAATACGTAACAGCTCTAGGGGTTAGGGGGGAGGGGTGTCTTAAGATTCTGTTTCGTTCTGTTATGGAAGGAGGTGGGGGTATTAAATTTATTTACGTTTTTTTTTGAACTATCAGGCCATAATCCCTTACGGAGTAAGCGTAACTCGTAAAGAGTCATATCTGGTTGGGTTGTAAGCACAGGAGGACACAGTCACTTGCCAACGTTCCAACAACACGTGATATTCCCGGACGGTCACCCATCAAAGTACTAATCGCATTCAATGCTGCTTAACTTCAGCGATTGCACGGGAACTAGTTTTTCGAGCATGGCATGGCCGTAATCGTTGGAAATTCGAGAAATGAAAAAAAATCAGCAGTAAATTTGGATTTCTATATGAAAGTCAATTTTCATCTAAGAAAAATCCATTTGCAGCCAAGAAAGATGAATTTTAAATCTTAAAGTAGGAAGTTTCATGAGGGCTGTTGAATTTAAGACCATAGAGAATTACTTCATTTGAATAGTCTAATTTCTAACCAAATATTGAGTTATTAACCAACAAAGATGGATTTTTAGCGGAATGAATGGATTTTCTCACAAAAGCTGTTCAACCAAGAAAAGTGATTTTCTTACCATAAAAGGTGAATTATTAATCTGAATGAAACAATTTTCATACATTATACCTAAATTTTCAACCAAGAAAGATATAATCACCAAAATCGTTGAATTTTACGAAAATTGGTAAAGTTCCAGAAAAATAATTTAAATTCCAACCAAACAGCCGGATTTTTTACTTTTAAAGATTGATTGCCTACCAAGAAGATTTATTTTTCATTAAGAGAGGAATTCGCAACCAAAAAAATATATTGCCCATTTACATTTGCCCATTGCCTATAAACATTCAATTGAACTGAATTTCTCTACTAAAACATTGCAAAATTATGCGTTTCTTTATTACATTTAGGAAACAATTTCTTTTACTCGAAATAATAAAAATAACCATCAAGAGCTACGAGCAAGACATTGAAAATTTGTTTCTCTGAAAAAAAAACGAAATTTACATTTTCAAGAATGAAAAAAGAATAAATTCGTTTATTTGATTTGTTAGACATCTGAAAATTATTCTTTTCATAACCAAGTATCATATCAAAAGGTATTCTTGAAATTTCTGGAGTTTAAAAAAAAACGAATTTCCTCGACTGAGAAAGGACAATTTTATGCATTTGTTATTTAATTTTGTTTGAGGAAATATCACTTAGTGCATAAAATTGAAGAATGGCAAAAAGGCCATGAGTAGGATATTCATTATCCTCTCAGTTTAAAAAACAGAACAAATATATTTAAAAATGCCAAATCTATGCATTTGTTTACATAACTTGTTTAGATAATTAACAGATGGTCTGTACAGTACAGCCTCTCGAGAGGGTGTCTTTCCCTCAAGCACGCTCGCACGCCACCCCCTCCCTCTATCCTCTGCGTTCAGCAAAGAAGATTTTATATCATTGCCTCTCAATAGGGCGCTCTCAGTAAAAATGATTTCTTAATGAAAAATGTCATTTTGAATGGCTATAATCAAGTAGACGAGACATCTATGGATGAATAATCGGTTCCACATTGTTTTCCTCGATAAAATACTTTTATTTGTTGTTAAAAATAATACATGTTAGTTGGTGCAATCCTGATCCTCATATAAGATAAGAGTTCTTCGAATATACTGCGCATTCATTCGGGGAGCGCCTTATTCAGAGGCAGAGAAAGCAAGAATCTCGAGAGCAGCGAAAAACGTAAGTGTGGGTAGCGCGTTCCCTGGAAAAAACTTCCTCTACTGTCCCAAGAGGTACCTTATTGAGAGGCTGTACTGTATTTTCAAAAATCAATGCTCTTCTTCCTATTCCCCATACCTGCTTCATTACCCCTGACGCTTTATTTATTCTTTCTCTTATATGTACCTCATGATCACCATTTGCTTGCAAGGTGTCCCCCAAAACATTTAAACTCTTTCACTTCTACTATCTGCACTCCTTTCATTCCCCCTAGTATATACTTTTCCTCTTCCCCCTCCTCTATTGAACCTCATTATTTTCGTCCTTCCTACATTCAATTTCAATTTCTTCTCATCCAAGTATTTCCAACCATAATTCCTCCCTTCTTCTTTTCAATCCTCCTATTTATTATATTCTTTAAAACGTATATGTTGTCCATAACCCCTATTCCTTTTCTAAACCCCGTCTAATTTGGTCGCACTATCTCATTTTCCTTGTCTCTCCCGCATCCCTCTCCTCCGTCCTTCATAACTTTATTCTCTACCCCTCCTAGCAGATCCATGAAATTCTTCTTCTATCTTAACATTTTAATATCCTGGTTTGCTCTTTTTTTTTTTATTTTTGTCTCCTTATATACTGCTTTCCAAACCTCTTCTTCTGTTGTAGCCTTTCCCGCCTCTTCTTCAAACTTCCTGTTTTCCTCCTCTTCTTTCTTATCGCACAGCCCAGTATATTCCTCCTTTTTTCTTCTATATTCAACTCCCCTACTTCCTCCTTTCCTCTATCTTCTTATTTCCTTTCTCACATCCTTTAGCTTCTCTTTCAGTTGCTCTTTTCCTCCTGTTGACCCTCTGTTATTCTTTCCTTGACTTTCTTTTTACTTTAGTACTCTTTTCGACCTCTTACGTCAGTATTAATGGGAAGTGATCAGAATTTTCTTTCCTTAACCATTCAGCATCTTGTCTTTAGATTTTCTTCTTCGCTCTTCTCCCCATTTCCTCGCTCTTCTATCTTCTGTTCTTGCATTCAAATCTCCTGATATTGCGAGCCTTATCCCCTCTTCATTAACTTCCATCATCTCTTTTATCTTTTCAGCTTTCTCCTGCATATCTTCGTTTACATGAACTCTCACTATCTTACATCTCTCCCCTGCCATCTTTATCTCTTCTACCAATTATCCTTCAATTTCTTCCTTCATCACTTTCCTGCCCTTTTCTGCTACATATTCCTTTCCCGTTCTCATCACCATTCCTCCCATTGCTCTGCCTTTCCTATTCCACCTCTTTGCATTTTGACTCTGCCAACTGTAACCTCTTGGTAACTTTCCACTCACTCTTCCCCATCCTTTTTCATTTAGCCATGTTTCCATCATCACTCCCACCTACCACTGATCCAAATTTCTCATGAATTCTCTATCATTTGTTACGCTAGAGATTTTTAATTTCAGTCCAATGTTTTGTTCCTAAAAATCGATCTTTTTTAGAAAAAAAATCAACATGTAGATGAAAATCAATCTTTTTTGGGAGAAACATAATCCTGCTGTTCCGAAATTCATTTGTTAATTTGAAAATTTGTACCTTTCGTAGGAAATAAATATTTTAAGTTGCACGTGCAATTGTTTGGTCGCGGATAATTCTGTTTTGGTAGAGGATTCAACTATTTTGTTGGGAATTTCACTTATTCGTTGAATAACGGATTTCTGAGTTGAGAATCAATTTTTTTGTTTGAAGATCCACCTGTCAAGTTTAAAGTTCATCTTTTTGGCATCAAACTGAACTCTTTTGTTGAAAGCTTTGTTTTCAATTTTCCACCAACCATCTCATTGTTACCTTTTGGAATGAATATATTCCTTTCTGATCAAGAATGGAAATTTTTTTTGGATAAAATATCGCCCATTGCATTGTTCGTTGAGAGTCCCTCCATTCGACTTGATCATTCAAAACCTCGGTTAAAATTTAGGCATCATTGGGTTAAAAGCAGTTAGAAGTATATCATTCTTATTTCTCAAGTTGACTTTTTGATTAAAAATTTGTAACATTATGTTTGTTACATTTTTCGATAATTATTTGATTTTTCGTGAGGATACCCAAGAAAAACTCGCTCAAAAATTAAGTTTCTACGAGTTTTGAAGTTTTGCTTTTAAGTCTCTGTTCGATATTCTTTTGCTTTTCTTTAATAAACAAGTTTTATAGTTAGAAATGGAACTGCTTGGTTCTGAATCATTTATTTTAGGTTATTATTTAGTAATTTTGTTTGAAATATTTTTCAATATGTTTCAATTGTTAAAATGAAGGTGTCCAAGGTTATTTATGATTTTTTTCTGGTTATTTGTTTGAAAACTTAGTTTTCTGGTTCAAGATTTATTCATTTTAGTTCGGGAGCCAGGTATGGTCTCGTGGCCTTATTAATTCCCATGGATCCACCAAGGTTTTTTTTATGTATTTTGGGTCGCTGAATCCGAATTTTTTGGGTGGCTATTCGTCCGAGTGATCAGTTTTTTGTTGATAACATTTTTTTAACAATTAATTGAAAAATTGAATTTTTTGACAAATAAAAAATTTTTCCAGTTTCTTCAGCATATTGTGAACAAAAAAGGTCTCTAGTAATTTTTCCCCAGACCAATACTCTGTGAGAAAAAAATTGACAAAATTTGAAAAAATGCGATTTTTCCCGTTTTTGACGCTATGTCACATAAGCACCATAAACTTTTTTTGTAATCTGCTTTCACGACATGCTTCCATAACATGTGTTTTATTAATAAATAAGATTTCCAGTTCGTTTGAACTCGTAGCTTTTGGGTGGATCGAGTTGAACGCTCAAGGTTTTCCGAGCGCGCATGGCTGACTTGAGCTTGTCGCCGCATCACTCGCGCCTCGACATTGCGATACGGCATCGAGTTTGTTGCTACTGATATTGTAACTTATTTGCTGTATCTACTGTTCTATTTTTCAGTATATACCAACTTATTCTTATACCTAAATTCTTTTTTATCAATGGATGTCTGCCGCAATTATTTGGACTTGGGGTTTGCGTTATTTTAAATTTCGTGAATGAATGTATTTTATATACCAAGCATGTTGAACATTTATTTTTAGAACAAAATGCTTTTACTAATTTCTTGTGAATTAATGGGAACTGCAAGTAACATATTTTTTAAATATCACTAACTGAGTGGTATTCAAATTCAGCTGAAAAATAATGAAAAATTTGTAAGATTTCTAACAAGGCAATTTAAAATTAAAGACAATAGAAAGAAAATATTAGAGTTGGCCGTATGTTAATTACCCACCATTTTCATGTAAAACGCCTGATCTATGGTAAACATAATCCTGCAGCAAGTTTGCAGCCTCCCTGATATTATTACGACCGTTTTTAGAGCTTTTTAGTTTCTCGCTCACATTTTTTTCATTTGACACAATAAATACAATTCCAAATCAAATAAATGTGCCATTACACTTTGATCACTGTACAATATTACTTTCTAATATAATTAAGAATAAACGTATAAGCCATCGTCAATACACGCCGGCTTTACTTGTTAAGAACAAATTTGAACTTGCATGCATGC
>WSXT02211749.1:0-17691 GCA_011762715.2 Neuroterus valhalla | reverse complement strand
GATTTGATGAAATCTCCACGTTTTGAGACCCCTTGAGTCAGAAAAAATTGTTTTTACGAAGGTGTCTGTCTGTCTGTCTGTAGTCTGTAATCTGTGTACTCGATAACTTCCGAAAGGATGTTCGAATTGGATCGCCCTTCGGCACACATTTTGAGGGACCGAAAAGACAGGATGAGTTCTTTAATCAGCTATTTTGGATGAAAAATCAAAGGGGAGGAACATTTTGAACATTTTTTTGGAATTTTTTTTCCAAGACTTGAAGATTGTAAGTACGGTTTCTTCTCGTAGGTAAAAAATGATACAATTTATCCCAATGACTTTTTCTGATAAAAGCAAAATTGTCAGAGTTATGGCATTTACAAAATCCAAAAAAATAAAAGAAAATGAGAATTTCTAGCCAAATAAGGCGAGATGAAAAAGAGAGTCAGAGAGCAAAACTGTTTCTTTTTGGAAGCCCTACAAGGTCGTGAATACGACTTTTCGAATTTTTTCAAAAAATCGAGAATTCGATTTTTGATCGCACAAAAAATAATGAAAAATAATCTGTGAACTCGATAACTTTCAAAAGAATGAATATATTCGATCGTGCTTTGACACCCATTTTGAGGGAGCAAAAATACAAGTCGAGTTCGTTAACCAGCTGTTTTGGATCAAAAATAGGAGAGGAGGAGCATTTTGCATAAAATTTTGGATTTTTTTTCCAAAACTCAAAAATTCTAAGTACGGTTTCTTGTATGATATGAGAAGTGAAACAATTTACCCTCATGACTTTTTTTGATAAAAGCAAAATTGTCAGAGTTATGGCATTTTCAAAATCCAAAAATATAAAAGAAAATGAGAATTTTTAGCCAAATAACGCAAGATGAAAAAGAAAGTCAGAGAGCAAGAATGTTTCTTCTTGGGAGCCCAACAAGATTGTAAATACGACTTTTTGAATTTTCTTAAAAAAATAGAAGATTCCATTCTTGATCGCACAAAAAATAATGGAAAATAATCTGTGAACTCGATAACTTTCGAAAGAATACGTGCTTTGGCACCCATTTTGAGGGACCAAAAATACAAGTCGAGTTCGTTACCCAGCTGTTTTGGATCAAACATAGAAGAAGGAGAGCATTTTGAAAAAATTTTTGGATTTTTTCTTCAAGACTCAAAAATTCTTAGCACGGTTTCTTATATGAGGTGAGAAGTAAAACAATTTATCCTCATGACTTTTTTTGATAAAAGCAAAATTGTCAGAGTTATGGCATTTTCAAAATCCAAAAATATAAAAGAGAATGAGAATTTTTAGCCGAATAACGCAAGATGAAGAAGACAGCCAGAGAGAAAAAATGTTTCTTCTTGGGAGCCCTACAAGATCGTTAATACGGCTTTTTGAATTTTCTCAATAAATCTAAAATGAAAACAATGAAAAATTCAATTTGCTAGCCAAACTATGCGAGGTGTAAATATCAGTGGCGAGTGTTGTAATGGGAATGTGTTCCTTAAGGCCAGTAGAGCCTTAAGTAAACTTTATATCAAAAATATTTTATCAACAAAAAAAAAAATCTTCATAGAAGAGAAGGTTTTCAGCGGTTTTTCAATATTTGTAATTCTATGTATGCATTACACTGTAAACTGAATTAAGCACGTATGAAGCCGAGCGCGAAATGTAAAAAAACCGAGCGCGTAGCGCGAGTTAAATACATTATCGAGCGCGAGATCCAAATGACGCGCGCCCTAGGCGCGCTCAAACCTGCGAGCGAAGCGAGCCGCGCGCGCAGCGCGCCATAAGAATGTGCCCGCGCAGCGGGCAGATTTTTTTATTTTGTTATTGCGCAAAAGTTGGGAGAAATTTTTTAAAAGCCTCCTCAGTTGAAGTTTATACCGTAAAATTCTAGAAAAAAATGTTGAGCTAATGTAAACCTGATATGCCTAAAATCTACATGAGAAAGAATAAACTAGCCAACTCATTGATTTTGCACATGTAATTTTGGAATATTTACGAATAATAGTAAAAATTAGTAAAATAGTAAAAGAATAGTAATGAAAATAGTAATGAAAATTGAGCTTTGGGAATTCAAAAAGGCTATACACAATATACAATTCTGCAGGAGAAAACTCTACAGAAAATTCTCTGATAAATAATATTTGTTAAATTCTACACAATACCGGAACTAATTCCTTCAAACCGTATGAAAAATTATATTCTACACGATAAAATTCTACACGGAGTGAAAATAAAATTTGGTAGGGTATAATGTACTCGACACGAATAAATTCTATGCAAGCATCCTACACAGCTAAGTTAGAGGTTTTTTTTTGCTATTGTAATTTTGAAAACTCAATACAAATAAATTTTTTCAGCAAAAATCTACACAGAGTAATGCTTCCTCAATTATTTTGTATTATTGTGTGTAAAGGAATCTAGCGAGAAATTTTATTGAGAAGAGTTTATTCAAATTTACAAAATTAAATTCTCAACATTGTGTACAACTTTAGGGTGTAGGATTGAATTGTGGAGAATTGAGAAAGATAATTGATTCATTTGAGATTTATAGAGTTTCCTCGTACAGAATTGTATTGTTGAGTTCAAAAGATATTCGAAATTTATCTCACACTTGTCCCACAACACGGCACCGAGACGGGCTGCTGATCAATCTCTCCATAGCGATCACCCCACGTGAAAAGCTTCACAAAGACATCGGACATCACGGTTCAAAAAGTAACACATTATTTGAATTCACAAAATTTAATTTATAACTTTATGAAGAGTTTTGCGATGCAGAACAATTTATTTACCTACTACTCTTGGAAGGGTAGAACATCCCTTATAAATGTATATTTTTTCATTTTGTAAATATATATTTATTTCAATTTGTGTTCCACAAGCTCAAACTCATACGTAGGAGAATATTATCGACTTTTAATCAGATATTTACATTTGAAAAGCCACCCGATTTTGATAGAGTTTTTAACCTTATTGAAAGAAGTACAACCATTTAAAGAAGAATTTAGGTGAATTTAGGCATAAGAAGACATCAGAGGGGGGAATGAAAAAATGTATATATACTACACCGTTGTGAAGTGGCACACACCCTCAATGAAAAAATATAATTTTTTTACAAAAATTGAAACAGCTAAACTAACAATAGAGAAAATCAATTTAAGATAACATGAAAACAAACAGATTTCAGAAGAGTTCAATTTCAAAACAATAAGATGGATTTTTAACTCAAAAGATAAATATTAACGGAGCACTTCAATTCCCAACCATGAAGGTGAATATTCAGACACAAAGATTAATTTCCAAATAGAAACAATAAATTTTTAAGAAAAAATATAATGTTTTAACAAAATAGTCGAATTTCAAAGCCGACAAATAATTATTTTCAACCAAAAATGAGAGAGTAACATTTTTGGTTTAAAAAAAAAATTTTAACCAAGAATAAGTGTTTTATACTAAAAAAGAAGAATCTTTAACTGAAGGAGTTGAGTTTTCAAACAGATGAATTACCTTTTACTGAAAAAGATTATAGAAAAAAAATAGATTATAGATGATTATAATAAGAATATTATCCATTATTTTAAAAATGGATATTTTACTGAACAAATAGATTTTTAACTCAAAATATGGAATTTTTAATTGGAATAAGTTGAATTTTCAGTTTTAAAAAATTACCTAAAACAAAAAACCTAACTTTCAACAAAAAAAAAACTAACTTTAAAACAAATAATTACATTTATACACAAAACGATAAAAAATCGAATGAAATTGTAAATATTTAACTGAAGTAGTTGAATTTTAAACCAGAACGACGAATTTTTAACTGAAATGATGAACATTTAACTAGAATAGTTCATGTTTTGACAAAAAATTAATTTTCAACCAAAAAATACAATATTGAAGAAAATGGTTCAAATTTGAACCATGAAGAGAAAAATTTTCGAACAAAAATGGAATAGTGACATTTTGGCTTGAAAAATTAATTTTAAACCAAACATAAGAGTTTTCAACTAGATGAGTGTTCGACTAAAATGACAAATGTTTAGATGTATAATTTGAATTCTTAACCGTACAGAAGAATTTTTTAAGAAGAATATTAAGTTTCAACGATATAATTGAATTTTCAATTCAAAAAGACAATTTTTCACCGAAATGCGAATTCTGAACCAGAGAAGATCAATTTTCCACTAAAAATGAAAAAGTTAAATTTTCATTTGAAGTAATTGATTTTCAACCAAACTGATGAATTTTCAGATATAATAGTGAATCTTCAAATAAATAGATTTATTTTAAACAAAAAGATTAATTTTTGACCAAATAAAGATTAATTTTCTACAAAAGAGGCAAATTTTCCACGAAGTACATTCTCAAAGAAATAGCTTAATTTTCAAATTCAAAAATCAACGTTCAACTAAATACTTGAATTTTCACCAAAAAAAGATTGATTTTTAAAAAAGAAGGTGATTTTTTAACCATAAAGGATGAATTTGCAAGGAACAATGTGAACCAGCTTTCCATGATAATTCAGAAATATTTCTTATCCGGAATACTACTTCTACTCTAAAGACTGCTTGAAGTACTTTCTTTATTTGAAATTAAGTAGAAGGGACTTTAAAATTGTGACGAATTATGAATTGGAGGAATGATTTCTTCAAATTCCTCTCTTCTAAATCCAAATTATAATTAGTTTTAAAAGTTCCCGTTTCATGCAAAAAATTCCCTGTTCCAAGTGAAATTCTATTTCTTCGCTGAAACTCTCTGCTCTGAAATAAAAACTATAATTATTTTCGGAAATTCCCTGTACCAAGTTCTGTAGGTTTGGGCTATCATCATATCAATTATCAAATTTGAGTCAGCTGAAAAAATCTCACAGAGCAACAAATTTGCAGAACGTTTCTCTTATAATGGAAAAAAAATTCTTCCTCTCATGCCGTATAGATATATTTAAATATTTCGAGAATTGGATTGATGGAACGTTACATGCTTCAAATGAAATGATAAGATCTCTTTTTGATTCATAAAAAGAAAGCGGTCATTTCTCGTATTTTTTCGGTAGAATTTTGAATAGTCTAGGTTAAGTCAAGGTCATTACCGGTCATTTCCCGGTGTCCCGGTCAAGTCACCACACTGGTGATTGAATTTGTTGACAGAAGATTGAAGATTAATCCAAAAATGAGAAACTGAATTCAATAGCATACTGATCGTTTTGTAGATGAAACTAATCTGGATTACAGGGGGTAAGTTTTTATCTCAGGATCGATTTATTTTTCACCTCAGAGTATTCAGTTTGAAGATCATTTTACTTCAAACGACCGTGCATAATATTCAGAAAAGATCCTTCTTTATATTTATGGAGAAAAATGAAACTCAAGACAAGAAATGTTACTGTCCTAGCAAAACAGTCCATTTTTAATTCAAACTTTAGGTCAAAAAGTATTGAAAATATGCTGAATCCCATAGATATTTTTCATCTCGAGTTGAAAAAAAGTGTAACAAACAATCGTATTTGTCAATTGTTTGCAACGTTTATACGCAATTTTGGAGAAAAAATATGTCTTGGATTTATTGTCAGAGAGTGCTAAGGTATTTTGAAGGCTGAAGGATCGCTTAGAATAAGATTTGAAGAAAGGGCGGTTGTGGTTGTTGCAGGTGGTTCAATAGTGGGGGGTGGTTCGAAGGCTTAAAAGGCCTTCGCAACGCTTTTATACTGCACAGTCTTTGCAAGGGGGCGAGTTCGTGCCGAAGTAAGAGCGAGACCGCGTGAATTTTTGCGTGATAGGCGCATTTATTTTATCCTGAAAATTCAACAGGATTAATAAAAGTTAAAATTATAAAGAAACTGACTTGAGTTCTTTATTCTTTAATCTTCTTAAAAGTGCTTTTTAAGTTATCAGCGACTAAAAATAATAGAGGGAAGCTCTACACGGCAAATATAATTTTGTAAAATTTTATAAATTACCTCAAAATTGGTCATGAGGGAGTTAATGAGGATTCGCCTATTATTAACGATAGTTTGCCTGCTTTATATTTCAACCCCAGCCTTGTCTATGGCACTCACAACTTTTGGAAAGTCGAATCCGCAAAATCAAAATCAACCTACACCTCCACCAACACCAGGTGAGTTAAGAATCTATTCTGCAATTGAGAATATTATTATACGGAATATCGAAGAGCATTGTTAGATAGCAGAAACCATGTTCAAAAATTAGAACTATAATAATTGATTGGACTGTCTGAAAGTGATAAACTATGACACGAGGATCAAGATCATTCTGAAGATGGCCTGTGGCCTACAACTTTATGAGTTTATAAGAACAGGATACATTTTGAATAAATTTATTGTGTTTGTGAACATACAATTCTAAAGAATATTTTAAGAGTCTCTCAATTTCTGGATAAATTGAACTTCTGAATTTGCTGTCACAATAGATTTGCTAACACTGTATGTACAAGTTCAGGGTGATTATGTCGATTAATTTCAACAAAAGATTCTGCTAAATCATAGACTCATCTATAAGATATTCCACACAATAGAACACGTGCAACAAACTCTCTATTGAGAATATTTTCTATCATAAATCTATTATTAAATATCCGATAGAAATGAATTCAAGGCTGGAGAAGGTATAATTTAAGAGTTTTCAATCTGTTAAAACAAAGATTTTCCGATATAATGAACAAAATTTTACATAATAACGAAATTGATTCAAGAACGAATAGAATCATTTTTCTCCAAGTTTATTATAATGATTATGGTCGTGCAGAAAAACAGTGCAGTATATTAGAAGGGAAGTAATTAATCAGATAGTCCAAGTAAGGTGTATTAGATATATAAATTACATTTGTGACATGCTCGAATCCGGAAAGAAAGAACTTCTCCCCTTTACGTCATCTAATAGCTTCCTTTTTATAAATCACCATTATTTTTCCGTCAGTGTTTTTTGTTCCATTTCTTTTTATCTTTCAAGTTTTTTTCACGGTGCTACATAATGTATCAAATGCACGAGACCTGTACTCAACGTTGTAAGAATTCTGCATATCTTAAAAGAAAATCTTACGTCCGAGTGTCAAGGTCACACAAAGTGTGGATACATGCTAATGTCTTGTAGAATACCAGGGTTGCAACCCTGAAAGAATAGCAACAACCTGCCCTTAAGAATGCGAAGAAAAGTAACTTAATTTTTTTTAGACACTGATAAGAAATCCAAAAATTACTTGGCATAAATATTATTTAAAAAAAACGATTATTTGTTTTGAAAAGTTCTCTACCCAAACATAAATGAGCATAGCGTGATCTCTTTCGGATAGAATGAAAAAAGAATCTTTATTAACAAATCAAACATTACCAGGTATGGATTTTTTTGGAGTGAATACATAGAGCAGAAATTAACTTAAATTCTACAAGGAAAATTTGAGCGATAAGACAAAACTTGTTTGATTTTTATTGTGCATACATTGTGCTTTTAGTAATTAATTTTATACGGCGTTCTAAGGGTAATCTTGCCTTGCGATTTTCATTGTTTTCACTGTTGATGAATTCATAACGTGCATAAACCTTTATGACCTTGCAAAACGCTCAACAAAACTTCGTAAATTTGTGAAGGTACACTTGATTTGTTGATTAACAGTCGAGCCAATGTTTACTGCAAGCGGAGAATATCCTTTTTAATTTTACAGGAAAATTTCCATTCCAAATTATTAATTATTATCTTGAAGTGTCTTTATAGTTTTTGGCTGCGTCATTTAGAAGATTATTTTCAGTAACAGTATTTTACTTCCTTTTTAGTTGATACACAACTCAATAAAAAACCGTAATATTTTCTTCACGCAAGCAAAGCTTACTATTTTAGTGAAAATTTACAGTACCAGACAGCAATGAGTTCTCAAGCATGGAATAGAAAGGAGTTTTGACCGCCTCATTCCGAAAATATAAAATAAAAATTATTCTTTATTGAAAAATAAGTGTAGACCCGGAATTAAGGGATGATCAGTACATCCCTTTTTTAACTTGACCAATTCTTTGGGATAACGATTGAACCTTTGACCTTTGAACCTTTGAACCTTTGACCTTTGTCCCTTGAACTATATTCTTGTTAATAAATAAAAGCTTGTATGAAAAAAAATCTTTTTCGGCAAAATTCAAACTTCTTTCAGAAATCGAGACATTTTCTTATTTATTTCTAATTAAAAATATGTTGAATAATTAATTTTTTACTTGATCATCTCTATGAAGTTGGGAAAGTACATAAGTATAATATAATAATCTTGTATTTTTTCAACTAAGTGAGACATTTAATGTTAATTTTTGTAGATTCTGGCGAAGGATTTCATAACCTTTCGAAATCCGCTAGAAGCTTGCAAAAAAAGCCAAAAGTTAAAAAAGGTCGACGATTTTTCTGGAAATCATAGATTCCAATTTTTTTTCAAATAATACGCGGGATACAAAAAAAATTTACACTTAAAAGTTGTTCCTCTTCACACGCTCCATGAAAAACTCCTATTGTTAATATTTTGGGAGCTGAAAGAAATGTCCTTTTATCTGAGCGGAACTGTTTGTGTCAGTATCGTTTTCCTTTTTAATAGTCAAAATACGAACATTTTTATATCATTCATTTTCTCCTGAAATTGCAATTCATTGCTTCACATTAACTTTATTAGTATTGAAAATAACTATTAAATTTATAAACCCCAAAAATGGAATATTGAGCTTTAAGCCATAATCGATTATAGGTGAGAAAGAATCATGCAAAAAGATACTTTAACATATTCAAAAAGCATGAAAACGGTGGAAATATCAAAGAGTAGTAGATAACTTTTTGAAAGCATTAAAAAAGGAACAACTTTGCTGTGCAACCTAGTTTCGCATCTCCCATATTTAGAGAAAATAGGATATTTTAAGTTTCAGGAAAATTGTCACTATTTGCTCAGCTTACGACTATTCTCAAGTTCTCAATCATGATTTATTACACAATATCTTAAGAATTCAAATATTACAACAGTAAAGTACAACATTTGAATTCAATTTCCAGAGTCTTAAAACTGGCTGCCTCCAAAATGATATAGAAAACCCTTTAACGTTTCGGACACATTTGAAGTTCGAAGTATATAAAAATTTGAAAAAAAATCTATTAAAAAAACGGTATTAGCTGAGAATTGGCTAACATTAGATTTTATTTTCAATTTTAGTTGGAAAGGCTCGTGAGTGCACATCGGAATCAAACTGTGCAGGGATTCGAAACACGTCCTGCATGGTCGATCCTAAGGACTCTAACACTCGGTGTCTCTGCGGCGATTATAGCGCACCTATCAATGGGTTTTGCACCAATAAAATACAAGGTAAAAATGCCATGAATTTAAAAGACATTTCAAGTTTTAAAAAGTTCTTTTTAGAGAAAATATCAAAAGTTTTCCGATATCTCAAAAAATATTTTAATGCTAGAAAGAAGTAGGTTTTCCAATTTCAATAAAAAATTGTGAAGAGCAAACAATTCTTAGCTCATTATCCCCTGAAAATGAACCTTTAAGTTGGAACTATTACATAAAACTGGAAAAGTGTTAGCGATCTGTGTGAACAAGAATTCCAACCCTCCTTTCTCTGTAATTGGGAGAACCTCTATTATTATTGATGCCTTTTTCATGATTGTTGGTAATAATATCGAAAATGTATACCAATTTTAAGACTCTCATTATTATTTGCATACACTTCCATGTTTTCTCTTGACGCTTGGATAAATAGCGATACAAATATAGCCTGCTTGGTTATCTATGCAAATAGAAACACTCTTGAACTTGATAAACCTTCCGAATTGCGTTCACACCTCATCAATGTTGAATTCTGAAAGAGGATAGAAACTGTATTAAGCCAGTATTTCAATTTAACAAATTAGAATTTCAATTGTATAAATAAATAAAAAGCAAGAAAAATGAATTACGGGATCCCATAGGAATATAAGTAAGTCTATTCGTTCAATTTTGCCTCGAAATACTAAAGAAATTTATGTTTCAAACTAAATTTCAGTAGGCTGGAGTAAATAATGGGTAACGGGTATCCATTTTCTCTTATCAGCAATATTTTCTGAAAGAAATATTATATTCTGATAAAATCTTCCGCAGATTTAATAACAAACTCGAGGACCGAACAGTGTAACAGTTCCTGTGTAGTATATCAAAGATTAATATCGAAACATACAAGGCGAGCGTAATTTAAATACACATATAACTCTTAGTAAGTAGGTTAATTCAGGTGAATCACCTAGAATAGTTCCCTACTAGAGTAGAATGTTAGGCCCGTATAAGTTATCTAACGAAGTTTAAGGGTTGATAAGAGACAGGAAGCACAGATCGCATGGCACGAAGCAATTCCGAAAGGAAAGTTACCTCAGATCAATCTTCTGCTTCATGCAAAATGTCTATCCAATGATGGTCATTCCGATCATTATCGTCTCCACCGATTTGCTACCGGATACAATTCAGAATGATTGGTGCTTCTCGAATAATCTTCGCATTATAATCACCAAAAAGATGCTTTTATTTTTAAATCAGGGATTAAGTTTGGAAATCAGAAATTAGCTTTAGAAGTTGTTTCTTCTGATAAAAACATGACCTATTTATAAAAATCGAACTAACTTAGGGGAGGTATCGAGAGGATAATTTATTCAACAATTTAATATTTTGAATTCAACCTTCTCACGGCCTAATCCTACCATATGAAACTGTTTACAAAACGAATAATTTAGAATTTGAAAACCCTGCAGCGTTTGATTCTACACATAAAAACTCTACATCGTTTGTTTCCACGTCGCAAAACTCCCCACGCGGGGACTTTACACAATTTTATTTATAAAAATTGACTTTGTTGGCTCAACACTGTTTAATCTTAAACAGTAAAACTGAACAAAGCTCTAAACTGTTTGATCAGGCACACGAAAACTCTACACACGATAACGCGAAGAGTAAATTAGAACATTTTTAGAATGATGCTTCAACTGTTTTCAATATTAGGTAAACAGTTTTGCTGTATAGAATCAAATGGTGTAGGGTTTTTGGAATGTAAATTGTTATTCTGTGTAGAATTTTACGGTGTAGAATAAAATCGTATTGAAATTAAAAATTCTTCTACCCAATTTTTCGAATAAATATATGTAATTAAGTAGAATCTCAGCGCTTGGAGTTTGCGATGTTGAAACAAGCGGAACAGGGTTTTTAGAATTCAATTTATTATTTTGTGTATAGTTCTGCGGTGTATGATTAAACTATGCAGAGTTTAGGTTCAAAATATTCAATTTATGAAATAATTCGGATTTAGCAGACTTAATAAACATAACGATTGCCATGGTAATTGGTGATAAATAGAGAAGGCGGTGTATATTCTAACAAAAGGGTTGCAGATGATAACAGATTGGAGCGTGTGTAAGGGGCGTTAGAATTCAAGAACTTTTTTGAAGATAGATTTAAGTAGTAAGAACTAAGCACGCAAAGCGAGTGGAAAGAATTGCCAATCGTTGGATTGAAGGTGTAAAAGTATACATGAATCCCAAAAGGTCAATGGTTCTTAAAAAAAGCAACCAAGATTTTCAAAAGATCATTCTTCATCGATCTTCCTTTGATGGTATATCTAATTTATACATGTAACAAAGATATTTATTTCTTATTAGGCAAGGAATTGAAACTTTGAACAATAATTCATTCATATTTTCAGCTGTTGGTGCACCTTGTCACGTTGATTCGGATTGTGGTGAAGGAGCCCAGTGTATGCATAAAAATAACACGCTGCCTGGAAAACGTTGCAATTGTAAATTTGGATACTACGAAGAAAATCAAATGTGCAATGGTAAATGAAAAGCATTAGTTAAATTGTGATTCAACTCGTTTTACACCAAATAAAAATTTCAAAACAAGTTTGGGATATATAAAAATTGAAATAAAATTTTACTTTTCAGGAGCTTCCTCACTTTTGGGACTCTCAACATTTACTTTGTTGGCTATTTTCATCATTTCTAGGAGTATCAGTCGACCTTGAATGCAACATGACTCTTGCAACAAATCTTTAGAAAGAAAAATTAAAGGTATGGAAATTACGAGTAGGAAATCTAAGGATTAGAGATTAGATACGGGGTGATACTAATAATTTATAACTATCTTAGAAACACGTTTGCAGAATATAATTGGCTTTAAGATATGTATTCCCTGGAGTATTATGCAGAAATTAAGGAAAGAAATCTTTCAAGAGATGTAACTTCCTTGTTTATAAAATTATATTATATTAAGTTATTTACTATTAGCGAATACGAAGAATGCCTTTGCGTCAGATATGGAATAAATAACATAGTTTTCTCAAAACTCTTAGCCTCATGATCCAGATATCATTACTGAGAGAAAAATTATTACCGATTTGAATAAAAATTAAACGCTTGTTACATGTCTCTTTCAAATATCAATAAGTGCCTCCGAGAAATTCAGAATTTAGTCATAGTTGATAGTGAGACTTGATGTGTGATTCTTGGCTACGTTTACGCTAAGCGTTAAGTCGAGCTTATTAATTAAGCTTAGGATAAGAGTCTAGCGTGTAATTATTAAGTACTATGTGTGCTACCATGAATAAACTACAGAATTTTTATTATGAGGCCCTTTGAAATTCCATTAGAGTTTCCGAGTCTTATAAGTAAATTCAAGAAATATTTCATGGTTGATATACAATTATACATATGTGGATATTAAATTGTAAAATTGAATACTAGAAACGCATTTGAACAATATTCTTTTGAAAACTGGAATCTTTTGTAATGTTTGCATCTGAGGTCACTTAAATACACTGAATTCAATATAATTATCCATACTTCATCGCACTACACAATTAAAAAAAATGGATTTATTAATTTCACTCATGAAAGTATACTCAAATTGTATGTATTTTTACCTTGAGATTTTCTTCTGCAAGTTTTATCTTCATATTAATATTCTATAGGGAAAATTTTTTTCAAATAATTGATACTCGAAATGTTTTTCATAACTTGTATTATAAAAATAGATTCTCAATAGTTCATCAGATCACTTTCTCGTAAAAACCAATTGGGTCACTGTGTTTCCTGTTTGTCCACCAAATGCAAATGTCCTTGTGGGAATTTCTAGTATAAGGTCGAATTCTGTAAATAATTATTATATAATTTTAATAATGTAATGCTCTCAATAATGTTTAATATACTAAGCAATACGTCTGTAAAATTGGAACTACAGGTAAAATTAAACTTCTCCAATGTGAATTCTGTAAGAAATTCTCTTCTCTAAGATTCGTGGTTCTGATTATATTTATTACTTTTAATATCTGCTTTTCATTTTTCTGTAAGAAATACAATTACTTGTGTGCATTATATTTATAATTATTGTAACGATGGGTGTACTAAAAAATTATGTACGATTCTGAATAATATTTGTTTTTCTTCATACGTCAAATTATTTCCAATACTCACTCTCTCCAAAATGTTCCAGTAGTTCATTCTTCGTCCAGTTACAGGAAGTTAAAACTAAATATCCACTAGGTAAAATAATTTTGTGAATATTTTCTATGTATGTCAGTCGTTTTTCTTTTGGATTTTCAGGAGAAAGGCTGATAGCATCGTAAGTACCTTTATCATGTGCAAGTTTAAAATCACATGGTAATTTATTTTCGGTGTCGAGGATATCACAAACCTGTAGTTCTACATTCGATATGCTATTTTCATTTAAAACAGCAGCCGATAAGTCTATTGCTTTTTGAGAATAATCTACGCCTACTAATTTTTTGAAACCATCGTTAGCTAGGTCTACAAGCAGCATTCCGTTTCCACAACCCAAGTCTATTATTTTGTCTTCTTCTTTCTTCAATAGCAATTTGGTGTTTATACATCTAAAATAAGAGGAATAGAAAACAGTTTAAATATGAAAACTTACATTTTTGGTTAAATAACTCAATTGAAATTGATAAAATTCATTTACTTATTTATCGATTTATGAAGTGTAGTATTATTATCAAGAGAGCAATTTGTGTGTGGTGGGTTAACAAAAATATTCATAGAGGACATTACATATTCTGAAATAAAAGTTTAATACTTAAGAGCAATTTAATTTTAATAATAACACTTAAAAGAGATCTTTTTTTCCAAAGAACTAACTTGTTATAACGCATGTAGAATAGAGCAATAATTTGTCTATTTATACTGACTTTGGCAATTATGTATTCGAACAAATTTTATTTTAGTTCATTAATTAAATACTGCAGAAAATATAAACAGAAAACATTTTAAATATGAAAACTTACATTTTTGGTTAAATAACTCAATTGAAATTTATAAAATTCATTTACTTATTTATCGATTTTTAAAGTATAATATTATTATCAAGAGAGCAAGTTGTGTGTGGAGGGTTACCAAAAAAATTCACAGAGGACATTACATATTCTGAAATAAAAGTGCAATATTTTAGAGCAATTTAATTTTAATGATAACACTTAAAAGAGATCTTTTTCCAAAGAACTAACTTGTTATAACGCATATAGAACATAGCAATAATTTGTCTGTTTATACTGACTTTGGCAATTATGTATTCGAACAAATTTTATTTTAGTTAATAAATTAAATATTGCAGAAAATATAAATAGAAAACAGTTAGAATAAGAAAACTTACATTTTTGGTTAAATAACTCAATTGAAATTCATAAAATTCATTTACTCATTTATCGATTTTTAAAGTATAACATTATTATCAAGAGAGCAAGTGGAGGGTTAACAAAAATATTCATAGAGGACATTACATATTCTGAAATAAAAGTGCAATATTTAGGAGCAATTTAATTTTAATGATAACACTCAAAAGAGATCTTTTCTCTAAAGAACGCATATAACGCATGTAGAACAGAGCAATAATTTGTCTATTTATACTGACTTCGGCAATTATGTATTCGAACAAATTTTCTTCTAGTTAATTGTTAATTAATTAATTATTGTACTATACCTCAATACTTTCGAAGCATTTTCACTGCCAAACCAAACCTCACCAACGTCTCCGTGATCCTTAAAATTTTCAATTTCCAAGGTGTAAGTCTTTTCCCAACTACAAAATTTAATTTATTCATAAAAGTATTATGTTTCTACATACGTTTTCTAAGGAATGAAAATGTAGACATACAATTCTAACGTCCCCAAAACCGATGGATTTAATTCTTGGGATGTTTTGTCTGTCATTTCTTATTTTAATTGGAATATGATATGGACTACTATTGACAAAAACACCTTAAACCTCGATTGTCGATTAATAAACCGATTACGAAGAATTGATATTTCAATTTTTTATAATTTCACAAAATTGTCAGGCTACAAAACGGTATACACTTGCGGTCGCATATATATGATAAAGCATGCATAACCTCAACATGTCACTAGTCACTACACGCCTTCACGCTTCAGTGACGTCACTTTACTGGCTACAAACGAACTACGACATTCATCATGTTCTCTACTTATACGCTATAGGTTGAGTATCAGTAATATAATAATACGCTCTTTTTGATTATTAAAAACGGAAAAAACTAGCGCGAATACAATTTTTTTTTTAAATTGTCATTTATTACAAATACTTGAATCTTTTTGATTTCCAAATTTTGAATAACTGCTCCTTTGACACAGACTCACAGACAGTCACATACACAGTGACACTGGAAACACGAGAAAATACCTTGTTTTTTTTCACTGCCTCATCCTCTTTTACGTGATTCTCCACTGATGAAAAAATGCAGCTGTAACAAATACATTTTGTGATTGATAAAGTATTAGAAAGTATATTAACCATGAGCTTATTTGTTTCAAAGAGCCTCTTACACTTGGGTAAGTGAAAACCGGCCACAAACTATATTATATGTATTTCTAAAAATCTCTTTACTTTTAAATAACAATATTATTTCTAACAAAGATATATTATGTAGTTGTTAACTTCCATCAAATTTAAATAATACACATAAGTTCTGTTTCATTCGAAGATGTTTTCTCAGAGTTCCTAACCTCAAAATATGCTCCTATAGCTTCGAATTTATTCTGAACCTTTTAGAAACAAGGAAAAGAAAACAAATTGTCAACACATTCTAATCCAAAACAATTTCGTTTAACCAATAGTAAATTGTTATGAATAGAAAATGGTTTCAAATATCGTCAATTAACATTTCAGCGGTATAAGAACTAATTCTGTTTAAATGTCTTCAAATCTTTCGATACTTATCCGTGTTATCTCAGATTTTTATAGTTATTATTTTCTTAATATATAACTAACAATGCCAGAAGTCACCATCAGGATTGCTTCAAGGTCTGGAAGACTTGGAAAAGTCATGGAATTGTGAAGAAGTTCTGGAATAATAAGAAAAGTCACTGGATTTTTTAACCGCACCTATTTCATCAATTTGTTTATTACTTAACGGCGAATTTTTAATTTTCGGATTCATGCGACTCCAGTTTTTTTGAAGACTAAAAATAAATACGATTATAAAAATTCCAGACTTTTAAGAAGTTTTATTATGAATATTACTTAGAATCATTTAGAATTCAACAATAATCCTCGAGAAGCCCTTTGCATTTGTATTCATTAATAAGTATATTAGAAAGTTATGGTACATTAGGCTGTGTTCAGAAAAATGTGTTACTGTTGAATTATATTGACTGGATTTTTGGAAATTTATATTAATTAATCTTTTCATGTTTCTTTGCAGGAAAACATGGAAAGTCAACTGTTTTAGTTGTAAGGCCAATGGCACTGGCTGCTCAAGCTAAACAATATGACATTGAAAAGCCCAAAACTGCTATTTTAATGTTAAACATGGGCGGTCCAAGCAAAGTTGAACAAGTCGACGAATATTTACTACGCATCATGACCGACCGCGACATGGTGCAAATGCCTTTTCAAAAGTATAACTCGACAAAACGTAGCAAAAATCATTTTTCACGGATTAGACAGCTTTACTTCAGCTTTATTCTATTCTCAGGTATTTAGCCCCCTGGATTGCCAAGCGGCGAACTCCAGAAGTAAAAGAAAAGTATAAGGAGATTGGAGGTGGTTCTCCAATATTAAAGTGGACGAACAAACAAGGTGAACTTTTGTGCGAGCAACTAGACAAAAAATCGCCAGCAACAGCTCCACACAAGCATTATGTTGCTTTTCGATATGCGGATCCACTGACTGGTGAAGCTTTTAAGCATATAGAAGAGTATGTCTTGTTTCTTATTACATCTTATTCATTGTGTCTTAATTATTATGGTTTTCAGTCACTGGTGTGATTCTTGATTCCATCAAAGCCGTTGATTGAGTTCAAAATATTTACTTTTCAGAGATGGAGCACAAAGGACAGTGATATTTTCTCAGTATCCTCAATACAGTTGTGCGACAACTGGTTCTAGTTTTACTGCAATTTACAAGCATTTCAAGGGCAGGTAAAAATAAGACCTAAATCAAAATTAAACTCTCAAAACCACAAAACTATAATATTCTTGGGATCGGACTCATGCTACTATTGACACTATTTCCCACCTTTTTTTAGCGGTGCCACTATTCTGCCACCGTTTTCTCGTAATTATCGGGTAATGCCGCATTCGATGCTATTCTTTTATAAGAGAAGTCCAACTTTTTCAGCAATTGACTTGTACCATCACAAGTACAAAAAATATATACCTAAAAAAAGTATAAAATGCTTATAT
>WSXT02211738.1:0-17692 GCA_011762715.2 Neuroterus valhalla | reverse complement strand
AATGCCACTTTTATGTCTCTACCTTCCCCTCCCACTTCCCTCGTCCTTGTCTTCCTTAGTTTACGACTTGCACAAACCCCGACGCCTCCCCTTTCATCTAGTATTATACAGCTTTCTCGAAACTCCGATTACTGTGCGGCGGGCCCCTCAGCCTTTTGTTACTTATTGTTGAAATAAAAGCATCAACTGGATTCAAAAACTATACTATTGAGAATTTTCTTAGATTTTTCACTATTCCTTTAGAAAAAAGCGCCCCCTTAGCTTTTTGTTACTTTTTCTTCTAAAAAAAACGTCGATTCCATTCAAAAATCAAAACATTGAGAATAAGGGGCCTAGCGCTCCCTCAGCTTTTTGTTACTTACCGTATGAAGAAGATCATCAATAAAGTCCCAGAACTATACTACCGAGAATTAGGAGCCCACTGGGCCTCTCAAATTTTTGTTACTTTTCCTTTTGGAAACAGTGTAAATTGAATTTCAAAATTACACCACTGGGAATCAGAGGCTAAGCGGGTCCTCTAGATTTTTCTTATTTTATATTCTAAAAAAGGCATCGATATAATTCCAAAATTATACAATCGGAAATAAGAGGCTCGTGGGCCCCTCAGCCTTTTGTTATCTTCTCTTTTGAAAAAGAAGCGTCCACTGACTTTTGATTCCCGAATTGAGCTAACGGGTTGTATGTAATGTTGATAAATATATGTATTTATAAGTAAATTAATTGTATTTCTTTATTATCTGCTAAAAAGAATGGCACACTAGCGGTTTTCTGAAATTTTATCGGAGGAAAGGGCGAAGGATGGGGAGAAGGGGCCCAGAAAGTCATGGCCTACGGAACCAAGATTCGTTAATCCAGCACCGATCCTCATCCAGGTCATTGGGAAGCTCGAAAGCGAGATGCCATGATTATAAGCATATAAGAGCATCTTTTCCGCACTGTATAGTATGAACGACAGGAAAAAAACCTTACTGTAAAGACTAAAGAGCGAATGTGTGCAGAATGTGCGAGCAAAGTAGTACACAAGTGTGGGGTATAGGGAAAACAAGGTTTAAGAACGACTGGCTGGTGTGAGAGTGAATATTCAATGCTCTGGTGCGATATGTACTGAACTACGTAGTGGACATTTAGGGATGCAGGGAGCACAAGAGAGTTGAATGTTTATAGGAAAGGCTCCTCAAATGGGTCATGGGCGTGAGCTGGAGCTGCCCAGGATGCATATCAAGGAAGAAACTAGGTATTGGGAACAGAAATCGTGACGTAATCAAGATGGCCTGCCGCCAATATGGCGCTCGTGAGGAGGACCCTTAATGTTGACATAAATGTAAACAGCAGTGTGCTCAGATCGGAAACTGAAGCCAGTGACTAACAAACGTGCGCTGTGTGTGAGGAACGTATCATCGCGCGCGTGTTAGTCACTGGCTTCAGTTTCCAATCTGGGCACACTGGTAAACAGTAGCTGGTTTCTTAAATTTGTGTACTTGCAAGGGTAAAAATGAAACTGATAATTGCAGAAATTTGTGGCTCTAGTGGATCTACACCGTCTCGTAGAAATTTTGTTGAAGAAGAAAAAGTGTTACAAGTAGGGCACATAATATTCTGCGGTCAATTATACACAGACACTGACCAACAATTTAGAATAATTGCCTTTTGTCTGCAGTCGTCTAAATTAAAATCTGCTCCTCACGAAATTAGAGGAGAAATATTTTCTTCCGGAAAAATTATATATTGCAAATGCAGCTGCAAAGCTGGTTGAGAAATGAAAGCATGTTGTTGCAGTCTTACTGTTCAGCAGGTTTTAAAATTCGATCTTCTTTATGTAAAACGAATAAAATAGTGAATAATATTATACGATTTGTACACACCTTTCAATTGAATATTTAAATCTGTGATTTTATAAAAACGGGATAGGGTTTTTTTTCATAAATACTCACTATTTACGAACATTTGTTGAGTATTTAGAAATGGAATTTTGAGGTTAGATCTTTGGTTCATGACTCTTGCATCAATTTAGAAAAATAAAAATACTTTGATTATATAAAAAAACTATTTGTTTATTAAACTTAGGAAAATGTTACGATCTAAGTTTATATGGGTATTTACGTTAATATATAAACTTACCTGCTAAGTTGTAGGATTCTCTTTTAAAATGCTTGGAACAAACAACAATATTCTGACTCGCTTCTTTCCCGATTTTCAATACTTGTTCCCACAGTATTCTACGATCTACCATTTCTTCATTACCATTTATTGTTTTTACTTCCAGAAAACTTTTAGTAACTTTCGAAAATGTATGGAATCTAATTTCTGGATCTCTCCAACCCCTTGAGGAGCAACCGAAAACAGAGCAAAAGACATTTCTATTTGTCTTTCTAGGACTAAGCTTTATCCCACTATCATTCATATTACTCCTAGATTAATTTTTTATGCACTGACAACACTATTTTTTAGTTTAATAAAACTTCAAAATAAAGGCGAGGGGTAGTACATCAAAATCAAGGTAAAAGGAAGAGAGACGGCTGATGAGGCAAGAATGGGTTATAAGGGCAGATTTTACAGTTCGGCAAGAAATAGAAAATAAACGGATATTTGAGGAGGGAGAGGGACATAGACAAAAATCGTGGAATCAGGGTATAACAAATGGTATGGAGAAGTGAAGGCGGAAGGAGAACCAAAATAGAGGAAGCGATTGTACTAGAGAAAGGCCTAAACGGTAATCCCACGCAAGGATCTTGAAGAAAAATCAAACTCACTCACTGATGACGGAAAAAGCAAGAGTTAAAAAGGCCCTGATGCCCTTCAGTTGAAGCCTCTTAGTAGTTCTAAAGGTAGTTTGAGAAACTTTAAGGTAGTATAAGCGGTTGTTAGAGATTATAAAGAAAGCGGTAGCCCTCATACCCGCAAAAAGGATCATATTTTTACTTCTCCATTACTTTTGACTTGAGGGATATCGCTGTAAGGTTTCCTGCAACTATCCATTTTTCAGCGTGAGGAGAAGGTAAAAAATAATAACCTATTAACTTTAATGAAGAACAAAGCTGCTAATCTTTCTATGCAGAGCCACCATTGATCTGGTATCATGACGAAATTCATGGCAGTCTGTACGTGATTAAAAATTCCAGAATATACGGTAACGTTATTTATCCACAAAACCTTGAGTAAGACTTATTTTCATTTTGCAATAAAAATTAATTATACAAACAATTTCGATCAGAAAATGAAGTTACAGCTTCCTTCTGCATTTAAATCTCAAATAAGAAATACGCAAAACACCTTCAAGTCAAGTAGTTTCAGAATTTCTCTTAACATATTTCTTACACTTTACATGTTAATAGTCTATGACTTTCATGAAGAAACATGTGAAGTTTTGATTTTGTGACAACAAGCGCGTTCGACTGCTTTCGCCGAACAAAATATCAGCAAGGTTCTTCGCATATATACTATTTCCTTGATGTATTTGTAATCTGTGGAAATTTTTAGGTACCGCAACTTGAAACATCTATTTCTTTCCATAAATAATTGAAATTATGCATTATGACAAGTCAGATGCAATTTTCTTTCAAAATCCCATTGATACGAGGAATCCTTTTCTCGACAAAATGTCACTTACGCATGTTTTTTCTATCCTGCTATAATAATGATAATTATTTTCCCAGACTCAAAGAAGTTTCTCTTGTAATATAAAAACCTATTGTATAATTTCAACATCAAAGATTTCAGAATGTCCAAATGTCCACGTAATTACATATTGCCTGAGTTTCAGAATGCGATATCAGAGAACCACATGATTCAATTCTCAAAGATTACATTCTTTATTACATATTAGTGAATATAGTATTTACCATAATCTAACGTAACAACTTTTTACAGTGTATCTAGTATCAAAGTAAATGTATGGTTCAAAAAGTCCTCCAGTTGAACTAATTCATTCATGCATTATGATGTTTAAATTTTGTGATTAACTGCATTCCGGCATTCGTTTGGAATCGAAATATTATTAAACTAATTCTTTCATTTTACTATTTTTTTTTTACGATTTCCACAGCCATCAAATACTTGTGAGCATAAGAAATGTGTTCATTGCACCTCTGACACTGATAAGAGTATTTCCTTATTTTAAACAAAATTTTTCTGCTCTGAAAATGATGTTTAACTTGTTTCGAATGTCACTGTGCACTTTAAGTTTTCAACAGATACAAAAACAGTTTTAGAATTTATATGACCAGCTTGTTCCATATGGAAGACTTATTGGTACTTTATTGCAATTATCATACAAATGAAGAAACATCTTCTTTGCGATTTCATGAAAAAAATTCTGTATAGAAATACACGAGCATAAAGCTGGGAGTCTTGATTTGATAGACAACAATCAAAGTCATTTTTATGAAAAATTTGTATGTCATGGTGAATAAAAAAAAAGGAACAAGGTAAAAGTTTCCAAATTCATTTTTTGTACACGAAAATCCACTCGCTTTCTGACGCCTCGATTTTTTTGCAATTGTGAAATATTATCCTGTTAGGATTGCGGAAATTCCATTTGATTCAGTAATAATAACACAGGCCGACAAAATTCGACGAAATTCCACAACCACAGACCGGACCTGGTGTACCTGAAATAAATCTGATGTGCTGGATCCGAATCTGAACTGCTATGTTTGAGCTCTGCTCACATCTAGAATTTGTATTTTATTGCTAATCTGGACACGACATCAGAAAGCTAAAATCTTCTACTTTAAAGAACACTATCCACTTTTTTGAAATGGATTTTTACCAGCCGAGATATCGTTCCTTGAAATTTAAAAAATTAAAGTTTCAGGTTATTCTGAAATATATGAGAAAAAATATCTGCGAGGTTCAACAATAAACTCCCACTTTATTTTTTCCGTGTAAAGTCTATTTTGTCACGCGATACGTCCAGATGGCACTTTACACGTGCAGCATTCAA
Organism: Neuroterus valhalla; assembly: GCA_011762715.2. NCBI lineage: Eukaryota > Metazoa > Arthropoda > Insecta > Hymenoptera > Cynipidae > Neuroterus > Neuroterus valhalla. The sequence goes on along the minus strand of WSXT02211738.1, from coordinate 12,750 downwards.
AAATTCAAAACATCGGATATAGTTAGCATCGAATTATATACAGCAAGCTATAAAATACCGCATAGCCTAATATGAAACATGGATCGAACTCACATTTAATGTGTGCTGGATCTGAAAAATCTTAAAAATAGTTTTGGGAAAAATAACCTCAAATACTTATTATATAAAACCATATGTGGCCATATAGTTTTATCATTGCGTTAATCAGACCTAACATGCTATACTGACAATATAATAGCCACGACAGGTTAACCCTAAATGCTATAAAGAGTTTTAACCAAGAACACAATAACCTGCAAGCCCTAAACCCTAGAAAGATTATCGCGAGATCGCAATAACCTGTAAGCCCTAAACCCTAGGAAGTTTAACTCGAGATCGCAATAATCTGTGCCCTAAACTCAAGGAATGTTAATCCGAAATTGAAATAACCTGCAAGCCTTAAACCCCGGGAGGTTAACCCGATTCCGGGAAAAACCTGCAAGCCTCAAACCCCAGAAAGGTTAACCTGAGACCGCAATAACCTGCAAGCCTTGAACACGAGATTGACCCAATACCGCAAAAACCTGCAAGCCCTGAACCACAGGAGGTTGACCCAATACCAGAAAAATCTGCAAGCCTTAAACTCCAGGAAGGTCAACCCGAGATCGAAATAACCTGTGCCCTAAGCCCCAGAAAGGTTAATCCAAAATTGCAATAACCTGCAAGCCTTGGACCCCAGAAGGTTAACCCGATTCCGAGAAAACCTGCAAACCTCAAACCCCATAAAGGTTAATCTGAGATCGCAATAACCTGCAAGCCATGAACCACAGGCGGTTGACCCAATACCGCAAAAACCTGCAAGCCTCAAACTCCTGGGAGGTTGATCCAGGATCGCAATAACCTGTAATCCCCAAACCCCAGAAAGGTTAACCTGAGATCGAAATAACCTGCAAGCCTTGAACCACAGGAGGTTGACCCAATACCGCAAAAACCTGCAAGCCTCAAACTCCAGGAAAATTAATCCGAGATCGCAATAACCTGTAAGCCCCAAACCCCAGAAAGGTTAACTTACGATCGCAATAACCTGCAAGCCTTGAACCACGGGAGTTTGACCCAATACCGCAAAAACCTGCAAGAAGTTAACCCGATGCCGCGAAAACCTGCAAGCCTTAACCCCCAGGAAGGTTAATCCGAGATCGCAATAAACTGTGCCCTAAACTCAAGGCAGGTTTATCCGAAACGACAATAACCTGCAAGCCTTGAACTCCAAGAGGTTAACCCGATACCGCAATAACCTGTAAACCCTGAACCCCAGAGAGTCTAAGGGAACGTACCCATACTACGTGACATTTTTTTGTTCCGTTTACATCGTTTTATCCTTTTTGGTTCAAGGCATTTTCATTATCGTATTTATTTATACAAAAAAAAATGAGTCACGTAGTATGATGAGCATGTTTCCTAACCTGAGATCGCAATAACCCAGGATAATGACTCAAAACAACCTAGCAATAACCTAAGAATACAACGCAACAGCACTCCTAGCAACTATTCTCTCTCCGACAGTCTTTTTTCACGTTAATTAGCAAGTCTTTCCACCCATCATCATTTTTATCAATAGCAGCTTATTCTGAAATAGTATTTCAGCAATTGATATCTTTTTCTGCGTAGGTGTTCTCTCTCGATAAAATTTAACAATGGATTCTCGTACTCCTTGTGTCGATAAACTTGAAAAATTTGGTTATCTCTGTGGAAAATACAAGATTGGGAAGAATCAGAGACCGGTCACTGACACTATCAAGAAAAAATTTCAAAAGTTTTTATCAAAGTTATGCACAACTACGATAAGAATCGGATACGAACGTTTATTTGTAATTCTTGTCGCTGGAATTTGAATCACTGGGAAAATATTAAAACAGGGAGGTATCATTGAGATCTCACAATCCTGTTCTTTCGTCGAGCTCACACCTCATGGATGTTGAGCCGGTTATACATTTTGCTGAGAGTGAAAAGTCCGATGATGATGTCTATAAGGTCGAATCTCATAATAGGAATCCTCAACTTTACAATCAAAATGATTTAGATGATCACGTTCGAAATTTGAGTCTTCTTCAGTACCAAGCTGAACTATTGGCTTCAAGGCTCCACGAAAGAAATTTGTTACTACCTGAAACTAGAATCACTAGCTAGAGAAATAGAGAAAGGGACTTTTTGCCATTTTTTTCTATGGAAAATTCCATTGTGTTTTGTAAAGACGTAAAAGGTCTAATTACTTTGTATGGAATAGGAGAGTACAAAACAGAGAACTGGCAGCTGTTTATCGATTCCTCCACTGAAAGTCTCAAAGCGGTGTTATTGCACAACCGAAATGAATATGCTGCAGTTCCGGTAGGTCATTCTACCGTTCTGAAAGAATCATATAATAGTTGGAAGCACCTATTGCAGAAATTAGACTACAAATCTCACAATTGTTACGTTTGCGGTGATTTCAAGATGAACAATATTTTGACTGGCTTACGGTCAGGTAATACAAAAAATCCATGTTTTCTCTGGGGTTGGTAATATGGCGCCGGTGTAAGCAACACGTGTATTTCGTGCTCCGCATGAATCTCTCGAATTTGAATAGTTTTTCAAGTCCTGAAAGTTTCGGTTGTTTATCAACGCATTGGTTTTGTGCTGTGAAACATGCTGGAATAAGTGTTTGCTCACGGTTAAGTGATTTTCTGTCCAAATTCTGACTTTTTGTGTGTTACTGAGGAGATCATGGTCTCCTACAGACGTCTTGACGTTCCTCGTAGTGCCTCTCAAGTAGTGTGTGTGTGTGTGAGTTGTCGTGTTTTGACGCGCTGCGTGTGTATGAGATAACAATACCGATCGCTCTTATCTTCACGGTCAAAATAGCTTCTATCTACCAATATGAGTCACGAAACAAATATGCTGAAGTTATTAAACTACATCAAAGCCGACACAGAGGAAACTGAAAAGGACGTCAAACTTCTGAAAACAGATACAGCTCAAATGAAGGCCGACTTTGATGCTCTCAAAATTGAATTTAGTACCTCTAAAACACAATATGAGAAACTGAAAGAAAGTCACCAGGCATCGGAGGATAAATGCAGTTCACTCAAGCGAGAGGTGGGCTTCCTTCAGCGACAAGCTCGCTCCTGCAATGTCCTGATTCACAATTTATCGGACGACGACGAATCAAATAGGGACCTCTTTTCATTTGTGCTCAATATTCTGAATAGCGCTGGTCTCTCACGTAATGAAACTTATATTGACACTATTTATCGTCTGAAGAAGACGCAAGGAAACAGGCCCGTACTTGTACGTTTCATTTCTGGCAGATGGAAGCAGGAGGTTCTCAACAAGCGCGCAGCTTTGAAGGAGTTGGACCTTTCTGTCACTCTTGACAGGTCACCAGAAGAAAGACAAGAAAGGAAAGCTCTGAATCATACTGACACCAAGCTCAAAGATTCTGATTTTAATGTTTCCATTAAAGGTGGCAGTATTATGTTGGAGAATCGTCAACTCTCTCCCAAGAGGTCGAATCTCTATTGAGGGAAAAGGGTAGCAAGCAATGTCCGATTGAAACTCATTCCTCGACTCAGTCCTCATCCAGAAACAAATCTAAAACACGTCAAATTCGAAAAATGGATGCATCAAGCAGCTCTCTGGACTCCTTTTTGGGTAAAAACGCTTCGAAGTCAGAAGGTTCTCAATCCAGAAGCCGAAAACTTACTGAGCCTGGTAAAGCTTAGCAACCTGCAGCAGAAAAGGATGTCGTTAAGCAGGAAGTCTCAAGTCAAGCTCCTAAAGGTAAATTTTTATTTATAAATAACATTATTGGAATAAAAGATATTATGTTAATTTCAATTCATATTCAAAAAAATATTAAAGAATTAGAATTTAATCCTATTATAATTCTAATTGATATTGAAGATAAAAATACTATTTAAAATTCGCATTTTATTTTGGAATGTCCACGGCTTTTCCAATTCCTCTGATATCGCAGAACACGTACTGTGCTCGGATATCCTTTGCCTGAGCAAGACATGCGTAACTTCGTCGACCTTGGAATCCCCTGCATGGTTACCTGATCAGTCTGCTATTGTAAGTAATGCACAGCGTTCTGCCAAAGTCGGTCGTCCGAGTGGGGGCTTAGCAATTTTCCTAAATAAATCTGTCTCCAAGTTTGAAATTTCATATCTATGGATATAAGGCTTTTCGAGCAGACTTTTGAGGAGGCCCTTCCCGAGGTTATTTCCGGTTGCCCAAATTTACCAATGTTTTTGGGAGGTGATTCTAATGCTCGAATTTCCAATCTAAATCGCTTGGGAGGGGTATTTCTTCTCCAGAATTCTGCAGCATTGTATAAGCGAAGATCGTTGGACTCGGAGGTCGCTGCAAGGGGAAAGGTTCTTATTAACATTCTTGAGGGTGGTGATTTGATGGTCTTGAATGGGAAATTGCCGGAAGATTTTCCGGCCCATTACACTTTTCTTGGTTCCCAGGGTATGAGCGTCAATGACTAGTGGTGTGTAACATTGGATCGATAGACCTGATTTCTAACTTTGAAGTTTTGCAGTTATCTACGACATCTGACCATCTCCCGGTTCGTGTCGACATTTCATATTTCATTCAGACAGACATGAGTGTAGATACAGCATTTTTTTTATATGATAGAATAATCTGGAATGTAAATCTTGAACATGACTATATGCACAAAATGTCTCTTTCTAAGAATTCTGCAAAGGTGACATCAATACCCTGAATGATAATTTAACTGCCGCAATCTCAACTGTTGCCGATGAAATAAATTTACTTGCGGAGCCTAAATGGCGTATTCCAGGAAAAAAACCTTGGGATGACAAAGAATGTAGAGTCATGCGCCGTGAGCTTTGAAAGTCTTTTAACGTCTTCAAAAGGTCGGGTTTTGCCGTATCGGAGGGGCAAAATATCTGTAAGTCAAAATATCTTTTCAGAAGTTAGGTAGGTCCAAGAGGATGCAATACGAATCTTCACTGCTGAATACACCAGCGGCTTGTAATAATCCGAAGAATTTCTGGACAGCGGTCAACAGATTCAGGTTGCGGTCTCCTTCGACTTACATTGTAAGCCTACAGGCATGGCAAGAATTTTTATTTTCCCTCTATCCGATTGAGGTTCCTCTTTGCATACACTGGATTGTAAATGAGCACCCATTATTGTACTGTTATATCTCGACTGAAGTAATTGAAGCCTCTTTATTAAAGTGCAGGTGCAATAAAGCACTGGGCGAGGATGGTATTCTTAATGAATTTTTCAAAAACCTTCTGAGAAATTGGGTACAGTACTTGGTGCGCCTCTTCGGCGGGATCTGGGTTGATGAGAGAGTTCCATCCAGCTGGGCTTATACACATACATTCATGTTGCATAAAAAAAGGCAATAAATCTGACCTTTACAATTACAGGGGCATTGCCCGTATAAATAGTATTGCTAAGATCTCCTTTCAGATCCTGTTGACAAGGCTGACTGCGTGGGTTAATGAAATGAACATTCTTTCAGAAAATCAGGCTGGTTTGAGGCCTAAAAGAAGTTGTATAGACCATATTTTCACCTTCAATTCATTAATCCAAATCATTTGTCTATCCGAACTCACGGAGGTCTGACTTCGTCCGTTTGGGTAACATGCGGAGTGCTTCAAGGAGAGATCCTTAGTGCTCTGCTTCTTGCGCTTTCCATATACGATTTAGAAGAGTATTTAAGAAATCACGGCATGTAAGAAATTTCTATAGATAATTGATGTGATGTTATCATACTTGCGTATGCTGATGATACAGTTGTGTTTGCGTACTCTCAGGCTGACTTACAAGCAAAAATTAACCTTATTGCACATTACTGTGTGGACAATTTTTTAACGGTCAATGAGACGAAATCAAAGGTTATGGTATGTCATAAAGGTCGACCATGTGAATATAAATTTTTCTATGGGAAGACTCAGCTTGACGTTGGAAGCGAATATCTTTATCTTGGTGTTAATACATCAGACTCGGGTCTTTTTCATGAAGCGTTTATAAAAAGAAGGTCTGCTGCGAATGTTGCCATGGACGCTGTCTCCAGAATTTTATTCACATCAAAAGCCGATGCCTGGCAAACCAAGACTGTTCTTTTCCCTTAACCTTTCCCTCAGTGTTCTATTTTATGCAATAGAGGTCTAGGGATTAAGGTGCTTGGATTCAGTCAAGAGATTACAGTCCTCTTTCTTCAAGAAAATACTAGACCTACCCTCATATACTTCTAACTTTGCTCTCCGCTTAGAGACAGGCAGAATACAATTAGCTCACGATATCTTTAGGTCAGCGCTGAGATGGTTGTCGAGGTTGCTGGGAACGCATGAGGATAGGTATCCTAAAATATGCTTTCTTAAATTAAAGGCTATTGCCTCAAAAACACAATGCAAATCAAAGTATAACTGGGTCCTGCAGCTCAAAAATACACTCACCTTAGGTAATTCGGAACAAATGTGGCTTGACTTCGATGCTGCGACACTCGCTAGAAACATGGATCTTTTCCTAAACAATTTTTCTGATTACCTTTGGCGTTCTGACTATGAAAGATCACTCCACTCAAGTAGCCTCCAAGTCTTTCCATACCTTGAGCTCTATCCACACTTCCAATCATATTTGCATCTTAGATTACCTTTTCATATTACTTCTATTATCGCTCAACTCAGACGCCTAGGTTCTATCAGGGGTTGCATACATTATGGAGATTATAGATTTTCTTATGACCCTGATAGAACCTGTCGCATAAGTAACCTCTCGGTTACAGAGGATCTTTACCACTTGCTAGCTGTTTGTCCTGCTTATTCCGACTCAAGAATTTCAGTCTTTGGTCAGCCAGCAACGACGACAGTTAATAGCCAGTATTGGCTTAGTCTTCAAAACTCCAATGGTCCACAAGAGTTGCGCAAAGTCGCTTTGTACATCCGTCAGATTCTCAAAATTAGAACTTTTATCCTGGAAACCTAATAAGATACGAAACGCTTACACGAATTTTTTCTTGCAAAAACTTTATATCTATTATTTGTTTATGTTTTATAATCTACTCACTATTTTTCTCCTGTTCAATGTCTGCTGTTTTATGTCATATTGTTACTCATTTGTATCGGTCTCAGATCGAAAAACAAATTATATAATAAATAGATGAATAAAACGTTTTCTCTGTCTGTGGGATGGTAGAGCCCGCGATCAACATTGGTTGAAAAAAGATTGGGCTATGAGATCAGAGTGGAAAATTGGTTCACAATATGTTCTGAATCGAAGCCTTGTTGAAAAAGAGAGGATTTTGCTACCACCGCTTCACATCGAATTGGAAATGATGAAACAATTTGTCAAAGCATTAGACAAGAATGGTAAATATTCCGAACATATTTGAAAAACATTTCCAAATTTGACTGACGCTAAAGTTAAGGAAGGAATCTTCGTTGGACCTGATATACGTTAGCAAACTTCAAAAAATTAGGATGTTTAATGAGCTTTAAAATACATTGCTTATTCTCTCATTTGGACTACTTTCCTAAAAACGTCGGAGCATTTTGCGAGTTGGGTGAAAGGTTTCACCAAGATTTCAAAAATCAAGAGCGACATTAGCAAGGTCGCTGGGATGAGAAAATGATGGCACACTATTGCTGGTCGCTAAAGAGAAATAATAACTCAAACGACCATAAACTAAAAAGTCTCAATCGATCAATAGAATCGGAACGTGATCGTTCGCATAAGGAAAAGAAGCCCTGAGTAGTCAGCTTACAAGATTTTTCAGATTCAGCACACATTAAATGTGAGTTCGATCCATTTTTTATATTAGGCTATGCGGTATTTGATAGCTTGCTGTACATAATTCGATGCTAACTATATCCGTCATTTTGAATTTTTAAATGCTACAGTACAAAGTCCCATCTGGACGTATCGCATGACAAAATAGACTTTACGCGGAAAAAATAGAGTAAGAGTTTATTGTTGAACCTCGCAGATATTTTTTCTCATATATTTCAGTATCACCTGAAACTTTAATTTTTCACATTTCAAAGAACAATATCTTGGCTTGTAAAAATCCATTTCAAAGAAGTGGGTAGCGTTTTTCAAATAAGAAGATTGTAGCTTTCTGATGCCGTGTCCAGATTAGCAATAAAATAAAAATTCTAGATGTGAGCAGAGCTCAAACATAGCAGTTCAGATTCGGATCCAGCACATCAGATTCATTCAGGTACACCAGGTCCGGTGTGTGGTCTCATATCACATAACCTAATAGTTGCATCTTAAAAGAAAAGTACAAATTGAAGTAACGAACAAAGCTCACCATCTCTCAAAATTTTGGCACCAAAGGTCAATTTTAATTATACTATACAATACAAGAAATTACAATATATTCTACCTCATATACATCGCCACGATTTCTTATTTTTTATTATCTATTATTCATGATTTTTTTAAATCCAGCTAAAGTACTTATGGTTCCGTAATAGTAGACAATTCAATGCACATGTTTTCATGAAAAATAAGATTATTGTAACGTGCGTGCTGAATTGCATACAATTGTAAAAACTGACATCAGTACTCTTTATACAGTAAAAAATTAATAACGCACTAGCTATTTAAATAGAGATGGCTTGCAAAACATTGTCAAGATCACTTTTGTTGAAACAACAGAAGATCCAAAATAACCATTCGGATTATAGTCATCTAGCTTTACTAATGTATATATTCAAACCAATTTCAAAAGCTCCTAATTTATCCAGTTTCAGAGGTTCTTAAATATACAAAGAGCATATTTCAACATGTATAAAAATTATGATGTGCCTATATTGAGTATTGAGTTGGCTATAAAAATGGCCTTTTTGTATCCAGAAAATAACAGAAATGTACTTAACATAAAATCTTTTTTACGGGTCCAATAATCTTAGGCACACATTTCCAGGAAACTCAGATATACAAAAATATAGTAGCGAACATAGAGTCCAAACGCTTTGAAGCATGTCATCAATCACGTCACGTATACAAAGGTATTGATATCGTCGTCATGCCTGCGGATATATTTATGCTCTATAAGCCACTCGATTTGTTCTTTAATCATCTTTTTACTTGGCAGAAACATGTTCTTCAGAATGTCGACTAATTCAGTTTGCAATTGAGCGTTGTTGATCTTCTTTCTCATCTTCAAGATTTTAATGATCGCCTCCTAAAATTGAAATTATAATTCAAGTACATATTTGAGCAATTAACAAATAAAACAGTATATACATTGGTTGGAAAAATACAGTATGTACTTTGTACAAGTGAATAAAAACGAAACGATGACAAACAACTAATTGGGATATATTCTGAACAGCTAGTACACATCTTTAATGGAATGAAGGAGGTTCTTCAGAAGCAGTTATCAATTCTATTTTGGTCTTAATTTACTTTTCAAATGAAAGAGAAACTTTCGTGATATCACACATAAACATCTTTCCAATGTTGAAGGATTTGACTCGTTGCATGTACGCTGAGGTAAGGAAGAGCTCATTCATGATCTGGCTGCATCCCTGGACATGCATTAGCATAGAGATATCCAAGCAATTAGTATTTACAGAGGCTTGTTGCGGCGAGAGTTCTATATGGCTCTATCTTCATCTTTAAACTTGCTGGAAAGGGCTTCTAGGTGAGGAAAAGATGAAAATCCCAAATACCATTTTGTTTTCAGTAGACTAGCTCTTTTTAAGATTTGAAACTCTACTCCAACGACTCTGAGTTTAGAGGATGAAAAAGCTAGCAAACATGAAAAAAAATCAAGAAAATTTCATCGATGACAAAGGACCGATTTGATTTGGAAGACGGAAAGTTTCGAAAATTTACAAATATTCATAAGAATTTAGTGCTCACGGGTACTCGACTGGCTCATAACAAATTTCTTCTATCTTTTAACTTCAAGTGTAAAAATAAATTTTGTTATGAGAGCAGTCTTATAGTAAAACAAAATATTTTTAAAGGATTAAAAACATATATCGATTGATACGCTGCGCCACCAGAGGATGAGTGAGAACCTTAATCTATAAAGGTAAGTTATTTTAAAATAAATCATAATCTAGACGACGTTGCAATTCAATAAAAAATGCATATTAAGATATAATGTTCCCGAAAAGTATGACAGAGTTAAAATGCTCAAATTAGTGGAATCGTTTGAGCTAAGGAAAAACATTGGTGGGTTTCGGAATAATATTCTCATAGCTTTACAAATTGTGACAAATTTTCTCTGTGTACAGTTTTCGCTGGTGAAAATTATGAGTATAAGACATAAAAATTAATATTCTCAATTTAGAAGGTTTCTGAAAAATACCGAAACTCCGTGCTACATTTTTTTTCACCTTCATTTTTTCGCAGTGTTTTAAGCGTTGAAAAGTCAACAGTTTAACCTTTTTTCAGCGATTTGGACGACTTGCAGAGACTAAGCTTTCAGACTTGGAAACTATGGTTCTATCACGGCAAGGCGATATTTTTCTATAAATGAGCCATGTGAATCATCTGGGAGAGGTATTATGGCCCCCAACATCTCAGAGGGATGCGCAGGGGGCATACTTGTCAATGTTATCCGTTTCTTCCTGCGAACAACGGAAATAGAGCTCAGGATCTTACCAAATCGTGGAAATCGCTGGAAAAAGGTGAAATTGACGATTTGAAAACGCTTAAAAGCGCTACAAGAAATGAATAAAAATAAGAAAATAAATCATCTCTACTGAAAGAAAAAGGGATCAACTTCCGGAAAGCGCTTGACTCTGACTGATTTGAAACTACGTATAGCCATGTATTGTGATGCGCCGATCACGAATTGAATGATGAAAATACCCTAAGTTTGATATTCAAGGTCAAAACACGGAAAACTGTAAAAATGTCGTATTTTTTCTGTTTATTTCAGTAAAAATTTGAATTCTACGAGAAACCCTTGAACAAAACCTTTAGATCTTTCGAAAATACACCTTTCATGTCATGTAAAATCAAAGAATATTATTTTCCAAGAAGAGAAGGGAAATGTTTGTACGAACTGTAGGATTGCTAGGAATAAGACTTGTGGCGCTGCTATAAATAATTACAGAAAAAATTTACGTCACATTCCTACCCTTCTGCCCTGTGACTTGTCATAGAAATTATGTAGGTCAAACCCCTAGCACTTTCCAACGTCTCATGGTGGGCAGGAAGCTTTGTTTATGATTGGTCACTGAAATATCTAGGTCATATACCTTCCCCTTTTCCGACGTTCCGTGGGGAGGGAAAGCTGAAAGGAATGTCTATTATACATGAATAAAGAAATGCAGGTCATATTCCTGTCCCTTTCAATCATCTCTCAGGGGCGTGAAGACATACCTGTGACATGTTTTAGAAATAACGTAGATTATATACCTTCCCCTTTTCCGATGTCTTGTGAGGGGGCAAGAAGGCATTTATCTGTTATTCACTGAAATGATGCGGGTCACATCCCAACCAATTTCCAAGGTCTCTTGGGGAGGGGAGGGGGGGGGCCATGTGACTGGTCACGGATGAATCCAACACATATTTTGCAGTAATTGTGCGACTTTTCATATTTATTGTCCGTCCTCTCTAAAACTATCGTTTGTGTAAAAAAATGAATTCTATATCTAATATCTGTTTTTAAAAGAACTTAAAATTTTTTTTACAGAAATTATATGAATTTGTATTATTTACTGAAATTAAGGAAAAAAACATTCCAAAACCATTTTTTGGGGGGAGGTCTACCTTGAAAATAAAATTTGCGAGTATTTCCACTATAATTTTTGCAATAAGCTCGTCAAAATACATTGGTATACGTAGTTTCATATCAATCAGAGGTAAGCGTTTTTCAGAAGTTCATCCAAAGAATGTAAGGAAAATTTGACCAGTGGTCCGAATTTCCAACGATTTTCAAATATTCTGGAGATTCCTGACGAGTCTGACTATTCCTGATTATATATAAATTTATGTTATGATCAGGTATCTCATAGGTCCGTGGACATGTGATGAGAATACCCTGAGAATTCTTTCCTCAAAAAGATCAAAGGTAGAATGAATATAATTTATCTCCTAAACAGACCAAGGTACGGCAAAACGGAAAAAGTTTTCAGATTCAGCTCCCGAATGATACAGTATATAAAATACAAATAAATGATATTAATATTTTGAGAAATACAAGAGAGGATTAGGTATTGTGTCACTCTACTCTTGGTACAATTGGGTCATAAATAAAAAGATCATCCTCCGTATACAAGACTTGAATCCTGACTTCTTTTTCCTTGTTTTCAGCCAGAAACGAAACGATTGTCGCAAAGAATCGTCAGAAATCTTGACTTTCCACCTGAAGGTTATTTTTTTTTGTATGGGGGCATGAAATTTCCTCAATAAAATTTTTCCGAAATGAGAGCATAGGAGTTATTACAATTTTTTCGTTAATGTCACAAGCAAAAACCATGCATATAAAAAAAGGGATTTCTTATGAATATTATATAAAAAAAAAAGAGAACGTTTATTTCAGATGTCAACCAACAACTTTGTCCGCTTAGCTCCAACGATTTACCCTCTTTATGTTTCATAAATGTTTACCTATCTACGAATGTTTGATTGAGTCAAAGAAAAAAATCGCTGTAGAATGAAACATACTTTATTGTGAGGGTTGTTTTCTTGGGCACAAATTTTACATTCAAAGTTCTCCATAGTTCAAATATAGAAAGTACTAGATTTTTCACTCCATGCATACCCTTTTTGGGT
>WSXT02211727.1:0-16097 GCA_011762715.2 Neuroterus valhalla | reverse complement strand
AAAATGCTATCAAGAATATCCAGGAAGGTGGTAAGAAATGTTTTGAATTCATAGAGTTGGTTCACAAATCCGAGGAAGAAATGTAATGTAGTAGAGTGTAGATAAAGTTGCTAGCTTGTCAGAAGGTGGATCTGAAGGTGATCGTAAGGACCAGATGGGTCTCATGTCGCAGATGTCTCAGAAACGACATGCGAGTGGTACCGCAAAGAACCTACTCAACAATCAGTGCTTCAGGATAATTGTCTAGGTATACAATGCCTTCGGACACACTATTGGATACTAGGAGTTCGACAAGCTTAAGGAACGGGAGCTCTGTATCAGGAAGAATTATAAGCTTCAACGTCCTTGAACCGTCTAGTAAGTTTTTGGAATAAACGGCAGCACCAGTGCTTCCCAGATGAAGCCCCTGCTAAACTTCGCATGCTCTGCGGAAGGCAACACTATTGGTTTAGTTGATCGAATCGGGTAGAAACAGATTATTCTTATCAGAGGCCACCGTCCCAGTCCCTTTATGGATGGCGATTTCTCCATTAAATAAGGCATACAGAACGTTCTTGATATGGTTATCAATCTACAAAAACGAAAATGTTATCAAGCGTTATCTAACAATTGGGTTACTGTTTTGATATCAGATAATAATGTTCTGAAGCCAAGTTTGTATGACAAAAGGGTTTATAGATTTTGATCGATCCTCGCTCTTATTTTAAAGCAACTACAAAAGAATCTAACAGTGGGGTAGTTATTACGAAAGCCTTTCAAACACGAATACTCGATCAATTTACACTTATAGCTCATTTCATGGGATACGTCCTTACTGCACACGTTTCGAAAATCTCATTACCATACAGTTTTATCGGTTTTATTTGGGAAAAAATGAAATTTTTTTGCTATGCAAATACTAGAATACCTAGGGTCCATCAACTAGGGGAGTTTCGATTGTTGTTGTATACTTCACGAATTATTCATTAAAATAGAGATGGTTTTATGGAAAGGTTCTAAAAATATGAATGGAGGAAAAAGGTGTAACCCCATTCCAGATAATTTTCAAATTGATCCGGAACAAGCATTTAATAGCGAGTTTCATAGACTAGGAATTATATTGTTGTAAGAAATAGATTCATGGAAAAATGTTATTGGAGCATATCAGGAAAAAAGAAAAAAAACGTCCGTTCTCGCAAAGAGAGGATCAGATAAACTTCTTATCAAATTTTGGTTATATTGATGATTGCTTAACAGAGATAATAGCCCTTGCCATAATAGCTCAAAAATTGTGTATCCTAGGAGGCTGTTCGCAATGACATTGACAAGCAGTCGTATTTCATTTGATGATAATTCAACCTACTGAATGATCATCAAATATCAACCATATCTCTATTCAGGAGTATAATCATGTATATAACCTATGTTGAAGTAAATAATAATAATAAGAATAACTTATATTTGCGACATTCGATACTCATTATTGCAAAACTGCTTAAAACCTCTACTTCTATGAAGTTTATTGAATTATTTTTTCACTTTTTTTATGCATTTTTTTTATTTTAAGTTTACTCAAGGCTCTACTGGCTTTAACGAACACATTCTCAAAAAAATGCTCGTCACTGATATTTACATCTCGCATAGTTTGGCTAGCGAATTGAATTTCTCATTGTTTAAAAAGCGTTGTCACGATCAGAACAAAAAATATGAACTTTATTGCAAAAAATTTTATGTAAAACTTGTAGAACTTTATGAGATGAACAATTTTCTTCATTATTTATTTCTTCCTATCTCTTATTGTTTGGCTTGAAGATGGAATTTCTTATTTTTGTACGTGCGTTATCGTGATTGAAACGAGAACTATTCGTCTTATCGAAAAATAGTCAACAGTGAATTTGTAGATTTTTTTTTTAAGGTGAATAATTTTTTTTTACTTCCTTTTTTTTCATGTCTCGCACTGTTTGGCTTAAAAATGGAATTTTCCATTTTTGGTAACATTTTTCAGGATTTAAACAAAAACTATGCATCTTATGAACAAAAATGGTAAATATAAATTTATAGGTCTTTTTGAAATAATACATTTTTGTCCTTAACATTTTTTCGCACCTTGCATATTTTGAGCGGAAACATGCATTTTTTATTTTTCAAAAAGCGATTTTGATGGATAAAACCAGAACTAGTGGTCAAAAATGGCTGGTTAACAAACTTGTCCTTTCTTTTGCGTCTTTGAAAAATTTTGCCAAAGCACAATCCAATATGTTTATTCTTTCGAAAGTTATCGAGTACATAGATTACAGACTACAGATTACAGATAGACAGACACCTTCATAAAAACCATTTTTTTTGACTCAGAGGGTGTCAGAACGTGGAGACTTTATCAAATCCGCGAAAGTCGATTTTTACATAGAACCATTACCTTCTCATTCAAAATGGGAATGTAAAAGATGTAAGATAAAAAAAAGAGAAAAAAGGGGATTGGGAGATTTCTTTCTCTCTGATCTTTCCTCCCTTTTTTTCTTCGCTGTTTTTTTATAACGGGTATATTCGAAGGTGTTTGTCTAAATATGGTAGTTGGAATCTTGGTTTTTTCTTCAATTACCAGGGGTTGCAGATTACATTGGACGTCATTAAGAGAGTTTAAGTTCACCGAATTTGTAGATATTTTTTTGGTGCACAATTTTAGTTCATTTATATTTTCCCGCACCTTGCATAGCTTGACCAAAAAATGAATTTTTCTATTTTTCATTATTTTTTGTGAGATCAAAATTTGAATTTCCGATTTTTCCAGAAAACTCGAAAAGTTGTAAAGATCATCCTGGAGGGCTCCATAAAAGGAATTTTTTTTTATTCTTCAAACTTTTTTTCATATCTTGCGTTTTTTGGCAGAAAATTCTCGTTTTCGTTTACATTTTCGAATTTTGAAAATGCCACAACTCTGACAATTTTGTTTTTATCAAAAAAAATCATGAGGTTAAATTGTTTCACTTTTGACCCACAACAAAGAAACAATCATTCTTTCGTAAGTTATCGAGTTCACAGATTACTTCTAATTATTTTTTGTGCAATCGAAATCGGAATTTTCGATTGTTTGGGAAAATTCAAAAAGTTGTATTCACGATCTTGTAGGGCTCCTAAGAGAAAGCCAAAAATCTAAGTCTTTTACTTGGTTTCAGATGAAAGCATTCTTTATCGACCTGAGTTTCTGACACATTATTTTTTGTATGAATAACTGATTATAAAATATGTTACATGTGTATGAGAAATGGATTCAAGAACTACAAATATCTTGGGAAAATAAACTTAATCCCTCCAAGCTATCACGAAATGGAATAATGATAGCACTAACTATAAATATGCAAGAAAAGTTTGTAGGATCTACATTAGTTATTGCATACATTAAATTTTCCAAGCGGCAGTTTTTTCAATTTGAAGAATATGAAGATTATTACTCTCACTCTTCTGGTTACTTCAGCGCTCTTCCTCAAATCTATTGGTAAATATCCTAATATCTTATGTTTTTAATTTATGTAAATTTTTATTCTCCTTCTCAATTATGCGAGTTAAAACTAATTATGTTTATTTTTCCCTGCGGAGAATTGACATACATTAAGTAAGTCTCTGACATCATGTAAGAAACAAGAATTAGCAGTTACGTCTATTTCTTCACGATAAGATTTGTCTTCGTCGCTTCTTTAACGGGCTCTGCGTGAACAACTGATTCCTTTTTTTAATGTGTATTTGTGAAAACTGAAAATTCAAATATTATATTGCCGGATAGAACATTATGCTTTCCAGTTGATATCCAACTACTTGGTACAAAATCAAACTACTTAGTTCATAATTCATTTTTTTGGAAAGATGCACTTCTTCGGTAAAATGTTTAGACATTGAATTGAAGATTCGTCTAACATTCATTTGAACATAAGGTCAATCATCTGGAAATAACAATATCTGAATTTCCATCAAAAATGTTTCCTGCAGAAGTTGAAAATTTAACTCTTCCATGGAAAATTACACCATTCTATTCAAAATCGTCCTTGTAGGTGTAGAATTCATACTTCAAGCTCGTTTATCAACGTTTTTGGTGGAGAATTTACCCATTTCGTTGAGAATAATTTTTTTGGCTGAACCGTACTGTAAAAAATTTTCGGAACGAAGGCTCCTTTGTCTTCATTAAATATCTTGAGAACGGCTCACCATAGAGCAATTCTGATGAAATTTTGGGGGTTTTAACATGGGAGCGTACAAAAAGATGATGCACTTATAATTCTACTCAAATTTACGCTGCGGGTGTGGAGTGGGGGTACATTTCAAAAATCTATAAAACTGTGTCATTTAAAAGTTTTGTAATTGAAGAATACCCCCTTGTTCTTGGACTTACGTTACATGCAGTGTTCCCAACGATAACAGAGGCTTATTCTGATTTTCTTTGTAAGAGGTGAGGGGAGGATCGCGTCTTTCTCGAATATATCGAGAACAGCTAAACGCAGAGAAATCCTTAGAATTTTTTTTTACATTTCCCTAAAGGACTGAACTTTGGGAGGATGCACCTATTGAAACACTCGGATTTCCACTGCGGGTATGGAGTGAGAGTACATTTTGAAAAACTGTAAAACTGTGTCATTAAAAAGTTTAATATAGGAAGAATACCCTCTGGCTCATGGATTTATGTTAAACACAGTGCTCCCAACGATGAGAGAGACTATGTGCACAGTTTAGTGCAATCGAAAAAGCATGCTGACTCAGCGACGGCTGAGCTGCCTTCGCGGGGTGCAGCTAATACATATAACACATATTATTATTAATTAAATTTTATGATTGTAATCTAAATTCATTATTTTTTATTCAAATTTTAAAATAAATAGTAAAAGGAACTTTGTTCCAACAGGCTGTCCCAAAGACAGGCATCACTTTTTTTTTGTTGCTGTACAGTTCATTCTTTTTCTTGATAAGTATTCTTAGAAACTGGCTTTCCAACTATTCCCTTATTGGTATAAAGCTGATGTTGTTCGGTTCAATTTCCACTCCCATTTTGGAAGCTTCTTCTCGTTCCAAAGTTCAACTGATTCGTTGAAAGATTGTCTTTTTATGATTACAAAATCATCTTCCTTGTTGAAAATAAACATGTACTGTAGTTTACTTCTTTTCTGACTAGTGATATTCCAAGAACTGCAAAACGTCAATTTCTATTTTTTCTTACAGAAAGTTCACGTCTCGTGCCGTTAGGAGTCAAGCAAAATAAAATATGTCCAGAGCCTGCTCTCAGGATCAGAATTTATTCTTGGCATGATGGTAATCAGATGCATATATTGAAAGTAGGATCGTTGGTGACCTTAGGAATATCACGTATAGGACAAAATGATTACATGGTTGGAATTGTCAAAAATAGTGTTACGCATCCAATATTTGGTCCGTCAGGCAACAAATTCATAATACGCTGCCGCGATTGGATGAGATTTGATCTCGAGTCTGATGAAAATATACCTTATGGGATCGCGCCTGAGCATACTGTTGATGCCATAATTACTGTTGCTCCACCTCAAAATCAGCCTCCACCACCAAATCAGCTTCCACTATCACCACCACATCACCCTTCACAAACGTCAAATCAGGATCTACACCTACCAGATCACCACCATTGATGAAGTATATGATTGTCATTCATACCCACTTGCAGAAAAATTTCATGTAGAAAAATGGAGTGGGCTTAGCAAGGTGCCCGCCAGGATGACCTCTCGTCCTTGAAGGGCCCCTGAGGACAAATAAGTCGTAGACTTTCATGGAAACGACATATCAATCCATAGGGATCTATTATATTCTGTTCATGATATGATAATGAATATTCACCTAATAAATAATATTTACGTCAGATAGGTCTCACATCGACTTACAAAATTTAAGTCAGTTTGCAGCTGACGATCATGATGTGTTTGATGTAAAGAGTCCTTCAAATAAAGTGTTTCAACCAATTGTCCTTTGTCTGTGTTTTTGTTTCTCAGAAGCTTGTGATGTTATGTCTTAATGTTTTTGTAGAGTGCAATAGTGATCTGTGAAGTGAGGCTGCCGCGGAAATCCTCTGTACTGCAGAAAGCTCAGGCTGGTTCTGTTCCGTACCTTGTGTTCGGAAGCGCTTCTGTGTCCCAGAGAGAATCTTAATGCCTCCTGAGGCGTCTGCTAGATATGCGGGTGCTTAAGCGTTCTATTATAAAATTTTTCTAGAAATAGTCAAGAAAACTTCTAAAAAAAGGGCTCCATTTGTTTTCGTTTCGAGTGAATCTTTGAGATGCAGAATGGGGTACACCAGTTCGAACAATAGCGGGTTACCACGTTTTCCATCTCTTAGTGTGAGGACATTGTTCGAGTTGATTTCATTCCAAATGATTCTGTCATTATATGTGGAACACTCGAATGCGTATTTCGTGCTACACTCTTCGGCCGTGGTTTTTACCCCCTTCAAAAAATGTTGGGCACATAAGAAAAAAACGTTGTCTTTCCTTGGCTTCTCTGTGAGATGATCCCAAGTGGACACTATTTTTCAATATCGGTTGAGGTTGCATTGGTCTTTTATCAGCGAGTCCTCAATTGAACTGATCGAAAAGAGAAATCTGACGATAAATAAAAAAAATCGGTAGAACCCTTACCCATACGCTGCTTGTTCCACACGAACCCTTCTGAGCATAGGTTCAGCTGTTTGACGCCTGCTCTACTGTATGATTCCTCTTAGCACATCTGGCGAAAAAGTATTAAATTTTTCAATCGAAGATGAGTTGTGAGCTTGACTTTTTGACATCAAAATGATACTGTGTATCGAAAACTCGGGCAGTCTTATTAATTATCGCAGAAAAATCGTGGATTGCTCAGAGGACAAGATAGAGCATGCTTGAGATGCTCTCAGCTAGTTCACAAATCAGAGGAGCGTCTCGAAAAAATGCAGTGCGGTAGAGCCTAAACCAAGTTGCTAATTCACGTATCAATCTATCTGATTGGGGATCGAAAGGAGCAGATGGTCTTTGTTCCACGGACGTCACAGTACTTTGAAAAACCACTTGACATTCAGAGCTTCAGTATGATTCTCCAGGACCTTGACTGCTGATGAAAAGCCATTTCCTACCTTTGAACCCACTTTGAGATACTGGCAGTATAATAAGCTTTGGATATGTAAGCTCGACATCAGGCGGAAGCGAGAGGTTTCTACGTTCTTAAATCATCCCGTGAGTATAGCGCCATCAACGATAGCACAACTGCTCCCAAGATTAGGCTCTTGTCATACTGTGCATGCATCCCAAAAAGCATTTCTATTCATCCTGTCAATCGAATCTAATGGAAAGATTATTTCTCCTAGACTTCACTGTCCCAGCTTATAATGTGGAATGTTCGTCGCATGAAAAATTTCGTGTTGGGTATACATCCAAGGAGCACTGGATGACATACACGTTTGATTAGGCATAGCATCAGTAAAGGTAACTCTTAATAATGTTGTGCGCAACTTATGAACTTTTGTTCCATTGAATAAGACCATGCAAGCTTCTTCTATTTTAGGTCTTTGTGCTTTGAGTTGCATGCAGCGGTTTATCAGTATTTCCTCCTCCCAATCTTAGTATATCTTAAGAAGAGTTCAGACTCTATAAAACGCCTAAACCAACATGCTGTAGGAAAAAAGCTTGGAGTGATCGCTTCATGATCTTTTCTGACTAACCAACCAATCCGCTCGTCCCTACTGCCATCTGCATTGTAGCTTTAGCACTGGGAAAAGAGAAATGGAAGGCTCTAATTTCAGTACTAAAGTAGAGAAACTCGCATTAACCTACGGAATCTTCAGCATCGCATTACAGATTATCCTCCATCCAGGACGAAACGTCGGTAGCCAGGATGGCTACTCAATTAACTTGTGGAGTAAGCTCGTTTGTGCGTTCTGCTCTGTCAATCCTAAAACATTGGAAGTGACACTTACCGACGGCTACATCATGTTAAAATAGGAACCTACTTTATCGGCTACTGTATAGATAAAGCCTATAGTCAGTGACCGCCGATAACAATCACGCAAAACTTCTAAAACACTTATCTGATTCTTCAGGGTTGGACAACGCCCTAGTTTTCTCCCTTTCCAGTACAAAATGAATAGATCCTTCTTCGTCACACCGACGCAACTAGTCTTTGTTCACACTAAAAGCACAGCAGGCGGCTCAAACAGTTTTTGGGGTTACGCACAGCAACTCGTCTTAACAACCATCGAAAGCTCATTGTGCCTTAGCCGCTTAAGAGAAGAGTACTGTAGGAGTCCAGTTCTAATTTTATGGAGGCAAGACTTGCACCAACTTATTGAATCTCCAGCATCACAACCTCGATCATCCTTTGCTCCATTCACGGAAGTCAAACAACAATCGGTCCGGATACTACTTGAATAAGTGACTGGAGACAAAATATTTTCAAGTTGCCCAAGGAGTCGTGGCAGAATCCACTTTAGGTCAGCCACACTGACAAGTTCACACGATTCAATCTTGGATAAATTGCCAGGAGTGAGAATGGCCAGTAGCCCAAATAGCTACCCAACCAATTTTTGAAGTCAGCTTGATATCTCTTTATCGATATCACCAAAGGAACCACTGCCCAGTGGCTATGACTTATGAACATTCAAACCTAACTTATGAACCATCATATAGTCAAAGCCTTGAGACTAAGTCTGAGCGTGAACTCAATCGGAAGACTGCTGATCAGTCTGATCAGAAGTAGCTCATGTTCATCCATGACTTGCAGTCTTGACCAAGCGCTGGTATTTAGAAAGTGCATATTTTTTCCTAGTTTCTCATCCAACTATTTTGAGATGAAGACTTGATGAAAGGTATTATTGTGTCAGATAGGTGCGAAACGCTGATTCCGTTTGTTTGTGAAGTTTGGAGAGCAAGCCAGATTTAGGCAAAGGCACCGCATGCGCCAGAACTAATTCATAATTATAATAACTAGGATAGAATAACGGGACGGAAGGACGATACTCCAGTCAACGATCAGTCAAAGAGAAATCAGACCATATAATATATATATATATATATATATATATATATACACATATGTCAAATGCCCGGTCAGCTCAATCGAGTCTCATGTCCTCGAGTCTATTACTAGGCAATTGAGTTGAATAAAAAAATGTTGGAAGTCGACCCGAATAATTTAAACAGATGTAGCCTCCGGAAGCTGCGAATACAATCGCCCTACCAGGACGATCGATCCCGACGCAATCGGAAGGAATTCTTCATCCGACTCATCAGTTTGTCACTTCTCACAACACCAGAAGACGATCGAGTCAAGAAATCCAAATAACTGGACTACCATTGAAACATAAGGAATACTCGAATCACAATATGAAAGGAACAATTTACTGAGATATTAGGAGGGAACTTGAACAGAGAGATGAACATAGTACTTAAACAAAAATCCAAGCAACCATCCAAGTCCAGGAACAGCCCGAATCACAGCCAGCACCAGTAAGGTTCATGAGACCAGAAAGCAGGCTGACAGTCAGCGCCATCAAAGAAAAAAAGCTCCAAGTCCGACACGGAATCACGCGCAATATACAATCCGACTGCAGGGAGACACCGAGAGAGCCCACCGACCAGCACAAGCACAACAAGTGAGAACCAACTGGCCCGACAATAAAGTGGCTACCGCTATCCCTGAGTAGGAGAGCACGCGAACACTGGTCTTCCCACCTCCAGAGATCAATGCAGTCCAAATTCAAAGCTGGAGATAACCTGTGACAGACACGAAACACCGCGGAACAGCAGCTGCAAATCGAATCCAAACTCTTCTCCAATGGAGGCCAGCAGCAGATGAATTATAAACACCTTCTTAAACACTCATCTGTTTGTTCAGCGTCGGACTCATACCCAATCTACTCCCTTTCCATCCTCAACCATCCTTTGCTCGATTCACAGAAGTCAAGAAATGACCGGTGCGGATTCTACTTGATTGAGTGACTAAAGAAAAAATATTCTTAAGTTGCCTGAAGAGTCTGTGGCAGAATCCACTTGAAATCGGACACACTGACAGGTTCACACACTTTAATCTAGGATAAATTGCCAAAAGCCAGAAAAACCAACCAATTTTTGGAGTCAGCTCGATAGTATGTTTCTACTATTCATCGATATGTCACCAAAGGCTCCACTACCCAATGGCCATGACGTATGAACATTAAAATGTATCTTATAAACCATCAGATAGCTGGAGCCTGAAGATTAAGTCACATTCGCTGATATCCAGATATTCAGAAAGTCCTAGTTTCAAATCGAACTATTTTGAGATGAAGATGTGATGAAAATTATTATTGTGCGAGACAGGTGGTTTTTGGTTCCAAACAGCGATTTCACATTGACGTCAGCTAGTGCTAAGATCCACAGATGGACTTTGAGTCAGTCTGTTTCGAACGACCATGCTGTAAAGAGTTCTATGAATAGACTTTTATACTTTATTGTTGAATTCATGTGTTTTCTTTTGCAAACATACAATCGCTGTTCCCATGAAGAGAAAGAAGAACGGAACCAGTTGCAAGGTGGAAGAAAATGATTATCCCTTTGTTCATCCACTAATCAAATTCGAGACAAAGAAGAATACAATTTCGAAACCCCACGGATATTGTGCTCAAACTATTCAGAGCTTCATGCGGCGTTATCCTGACGTTTATAATCGTCATAACTTTTCTAATTGAAAATCGGGTCCGCTTCTTCGCGAGATTGAAAAGCAAAGCCGCGAAATCATAAATCGTTTTTATACGATACCAGAGATCTCAGAAACTTATTTCATGCACATTCTTGATAGGCGTTTGGCATGCAATATACGCGAATAATTTATAGTTCCAACAAAAAAAATACCAAGAAATAAGATCTCTGCAAAACTAAAACGTGATAGATTTGATGTGGTGTTTGAAAAAAGTAATGTCCGCGTTCGGAAGAGCCAACTGTTCAACCGACTCCATACATATTTAACTAGCACCGCATCCAGACTTCACTATTTTGATTTCGAATATCATTATTCTATTGATTCAAAAATCCAGTTCATGGACAATAATAGTAGAAATTAGTTATGTAGTGTAATGCTGTTTGAGAGATTTCGCCAATATCGTTGGATCCGTTCCAAGGAATCTCGCATGATGAATATTTATTCAAGCAGCACGAGTTTTTGCCGATTGGGGAAAATCAAGAAAACGTATCCATGTAATATATTTTGGAAAAAAGTCGTAATATAATTTCGTTTCAAGTCTACATTTCTATTCGACTCGAGGATATAGAGAATCTAGAGAATTTCGGTGTTTGCTTGCTCCCTCCGGAAAAGGAGCACAATGCTTATGGCTTAGAAAATTCTTCTATCATAAGATGAAGGCTATTCCAGTGGCAAAAAGATTGGCTTCCTTTTTGTTTTTCATTAAAAGCTTCCAGAAAATTGAAATTTTTGGAGTATGAAATGGTCAAGACTGTATTCGACTAAGCTGTAGACCCTAAGATGACTGTTAGAAGTGGTATGGTTCAGAATTTTTTTCCATAAATGATATAGCTTTCAGTAGATCAGAGGATCGGTTTCTAATGTCCGAGGGACAATTAAGGCTCAGTCTCCTTTTATTTTTTTTTAAGAGCATCATGAATGATGATGTAAAATTCTTTCTTCCTTCGAACAATTTAAGACATTTTTCAGAAATAAAAATTCATTGTCGCGAAAGCTGCAAGAGACCCACGGGGACAACCAAAACAGCAAAAATGTATGAGCGATTTCCAAAATTTGAATCTCCAAATTGACGCTTCGATTCTCATAACTGATCAATTTCAAATGATCGAATCGTGAATAAAATTTGAGAATGTAATGCTCCTTTTAATATAAATTCCATATAAATCCTTTGAAATATCAGAATAACATCAAGAATTCCTTGGAATTCGAAAATATTCTAGCAAATCTCAAGAAATCTTTCACAGTCCCATTGAACCCTAGAAAATTCTCAAACATTCGAAAAAATCTTTCTGATATGTTCGAAATACCTTGGAATCTTATAAAATATTTCAATATCCATAGAATTTCTAAAAATACCTCTTAGAATCCTTCGAATTCCATGAATTATCGCCAATTTTTGTGAATCCTTGTTCTCTTTCACGGTATCCGTAAATCCTTCAAAGTCAATCAATGAAATCTCTAGGAATTCCTGGAATCCTTTAAAATCTCTGGAAACCCTTCAAAATATTTCTAAATCTCCTGAAATTCTCTGCAAAACTCTTAACCCCTCTTGATTGAAAAAATCCTTTCGAATCCCAAGGAATCATTCACAGTCTCCTGGAACCTAACAAAATTCTCCAACATCTGCGCAAATATTTCGGAAATGTTTGAGATTCCTCGAAATCTTGAAGAATGTTCCGGCACCTTAAGAAATTCTGAAAAAACCTCTTTGTTTTTTCTCGACTCCATGAAATATCGACAATTCTTCCAGAATTTTTGACAATCTTCCCCGGTATGCGAAAATCCTCCAAAATCATCTGAGATCTTCAGGAATCCTTAGTAACCTTCAGAATCTCTGAAAACCTCTTTAAATATTTAGAAATCTCTCGAAAGGTCCAAAAACTCTAAGGACTCTTCCGAGATTAAGAAAAATCCTTATAAATCACGAGGAATTTTTAACTATCTCTTCAGGCATTCCTCCTTGAAAGCTTCTTGAAATCCCTCAGACTGTTCGTCGTACGCTAAGTCGTGTAGGGTCTTCATCTAAGGAGCACTGCATGTTATACACGTTTGACTAAGCGTCACATCAGTAAAGGCTCTCTTCTATTTCAGGAAAGTCAATTACGAAAGCCTGTAAAAACACGAATACTGGATCAATTCACACTTATAGCTTATTTCATGGGATTTATGTTTGAGAGACGAATAGATGTCCTAGTGAATTATGAATTATGATAGTGAACATGACTACGAGAGCTTACAGAAGAGCATGATACAATTCAATCGCGGAAGATTCACATATCCTTATCGCTTATATTTTATCCTTATCCTTATCAAAAATATTATAAGCATACAGTTTTATCGGTTTGATTCGGGAAAAAATGAAATGATTTTGTTATGCAAATAATAGAATACCTAGGGTCCATCAACCACGGGAGTTTTGATTGTTGTTGTTGTTGTTATTGTTGTATACTTCACAAATTATTCATGAAGATAGAGAAGGTTTTATGGAAAGGTATAACTGAAGCATTCCAAAAATATGAATAAAGGGAAAAGGTGTTATCTCTATAGCGAGTTTTATAGACTACGAATTATCATATTGTGGTACGAAATAGATTCATGGAAAAATATTTTTGGATCATACTATGGAAAAAGAAAAAAAAGAACGTCGGTTCTCGCAAAGAGATGATCAGATGAATTTCTCATCAAATTGCGGTTATATTGATGATCGCTTAATAGAGAAAATGGCCCTTGCCATAATTATTAAAAAATTATTGCGTTTCCCCAGAGGTTGTACACAATGACATTGACAAGCAGTCGTATTTCATCTGATGATTATTCAACCTACTGAATGATCATCAAATATCCACATCTCTATTTAGGAGTGTAATTATCATGTATTACCTCCGTCGAAGCATATAATAATAACAAAAATAACTCATATTAGCGCCATTCGATACTAATTATTGTCGAATAACGTTGGAGAAAGAATGATTTCTAACGATTACTAAAAAAGACTTCCAACAATCGAACTTATATTATCCGTCACTTTTTTTCTTTTATTCTTCTTTCGATTTATATTAATATTAATAATGTAATATAAACTTTAATGATTAAAGAAATTATTCAGAGCTTCAAAAGCAGCTTCTAATCGGAAAAATTGCATGTATTAACCCTCAAAATTGTTAGGTGCATTGATTGAATGTACAGACCTTATCTACAGGCATTATTTTATCGAATTAAAGAAATATTTGTCAGAAATTATATAAGAGAAGATAAAGGCAGACATCCCAGTCTTTATTTGATTCAAGATAAAAGTATTTTTTTTTCTCCTGAGTTTCTGACGCATTGTTTTTTTATTGAATAACTGATTATCATATATGTTACCATGTGTGTGAAAAATGGATTCAAGAACTAGAAATATCTTGAGAAAATAAACTTAATCCCTGCATGCTACCATGAAATGAAATCATGATAACACTAACTATAAATATGCGCGAAAAGTTTGTAGAATCTTCATGAGCTATAGCATAAATGGAATTTTCCAAGCGGCAGTTTTTTCTATTTGAAGAATATGAAGGTTTTTACTCTCACTTTTTTGATTTGGTCAGCGCTCTTCTTTAATTCTTTTGGTAAATATCCTTATATCTTAGATTTTTAATTTAAGGTAATTTTTATTTTCCTCCTCAATTATGCGAATTAAAACTGATTATATTTATTTTTCCCTGCATAGAATTGGCATATATTATGTAATAGGCACTGTCATCATATAAGAAACAAGCATTATCAGTTAGGTCTATTTCTTCACGATAAGATTTGTCCTCGTCGGTTCTTCAACAGGCTCTGTGTAAGCAATTGATTTCTTTTAATAAAGAGTATTTTTGGAAACTGAAAATTCAAATATTATGTTGCTGGGTGGAACCTTATGTTCTTTTATCGAAAATCGTCCTTGTAGGTGTAGCATCCATATGTATTGCCCACTTATCAATGTTTTTGGTTGAGGATTTGACTATTTCTTTGAAAATAATTTTTTTGGTCGAACTAAACTCCAAAAATTGTTTGGAACGATGGGTTTTTGGCGCGTTACACCACACACACTTAGTGGATTGGGGCTGGACGGAAAAAATTTGAGAGACCACACGGGAAGGGAAATAGTGCGTCTGCGCACTTCGCACTGTGACGGTCCTCTGCTCTGATGCGTGGATGCCTAAATGCCCGTTTCTCAACGTGTGACGCTGCAAGTCAACTTGTTCGTCCACGCGCTCGTGTGGTCGGCGGATAATCCGCCCAAGTCCGAACACTCGGACTCCGAGGGAGACGACGGTTTGAAAACGGTCCGGGAGCTCGGAGGATTATCCGACGGAGGAGTTTGGCGCGCATTGAGACGAAACTAGCGCCGTCCATCTACCCAAAATAAGCATTCAGGCGTGCACGCATCAGAGCAGATGACCGACTCAGTGCGGAGCGCGCAGACACACCATTTTCTTTTCCGTGCAAACCGCCTGCTGAAATCAAACCAGGTGCCTTCGTTCTTCTACCATTCGCAGATAGCGCTGGCACGCACCCCTGAGGGCGACCCGCCTGCGCGTTGAGTAACTTATTTGTTGTCATTTGCATAAGGCCTGGCTCATGGATTTACGTTCTGGCTCATCGATTCATGTTACATGCACTGCTCCCAACGATGACAGAGGCTCGTTCTGATTTTTTTCGTAAGGAGTAGGGGTAAATTTTCGTCTTCATCAAATATCTTGAGAAGTGCTCATCATGGAGCAATTCTGATGGGATACATCCCAAAAATCTTTGAAACTGTGTCATTTCAAAGTTTTGTAAGGAAAGAATACTTCCTGGTTCTTGGACTTACATTACATGCAGTGCTCCCAACGATGGGAGAGGCTATCTTCATTTCGTGTAAGGAGAAGGCGTACGATTCCGTTTTTTTCTAATTACGTTGAGAAATCATAGAGGGATTCGGAAGAATTTTTTGACATTTCCCAAAAGAACTGCACTGTAGGAGGATTCGCCTATTAACCACCTAGCAACATACTGGAGTACGTCAGGAGGACATGTGCACAGTTTAGTGCGATCAAAATAGTATACTGACTCAGCAAGGGTTCAGCCGTCCTCTAAGGGTGCAGCTAATACATAAACACTGCAACCTCAAAATCAATGCGGTTTAGGGCTTGGGTATTGACGGTCTTCGAAGGAGTTCAGGTGAGCTGGAACGGGAACAGTCAGGGCCAAATAAACGCGAATAACTGACGCCAATTGAAGCACAGCGGTGAAAATCTATGCTAGGGTACTACTGCACACCTTCAATGTACGGCACTAGCGGAGAATGGAGCGGGAAGAGCGCCCCTCCTTACCAGCCCCCCCCCCCCCCCAGCGCCCCCCTCCCTCGACCACATCCACCCACATATCATGAAAGAGAATGG
>WSXT02211716.1:5421-17694 GCA_011762715.2 Neuroterus valhalla | reverse complement strand
GTCGAACGAAACGGTTTCTTGAGTTCTGATTCGCTGATCTTTGTTGTTAATTTGCGCCTAATCTAATTATCGTAGACGCATGGTTGATAAGTCAATTTTATTAATTATATTCCATTCTATTAGAATTTTAATTTATGCATGTACGTTTTGAGACACCCTCTCTCTCTCTCTGTGTGTGTGTGTGTGTGTGTGTGTGTGTGTGTGTGTATTCGGATTGTATGTTCTTCGATGAAGGTTTCAAATTAGCATTTCCAATTATACTTGTCAAATAATTGCTGATGTTTATCAAGTTCAGTCAGGACAAATCTTGACAAAATATGAACGTGCGGGATTAACACAGATTTAAAAAAAAGCTATGGGCACTCATATTTGTCAAATCGAAGTCTCCCACATTTACGTTAGACTTTTTGTTGAACCATTTATGTCTTTTTGCAATAAATGCAGATAAACAATAGACCATCTTCGCCAAAATGTCTGACAGACGCGTTGTATCAATTCGTAGCGTGAAAGTCTATTTTCAGGTATAAACTCCAGCGAAGGCTCTGGTACACTTGTAAGCGGAGCTCCTATTAGGAAATGTCCAGGAGTCAAATAAGAAAAATCTTCTACATCAGCTGAGAGAGAAGCTATTGGACGCGAGTTGAGTGAAGCTTCGACTCGTGTGAGAAGAGTCGTAAACTCCTCATGAGTAAATTCATGCAGAGCAACAAGCCTACGCAAATGATGTTTGACGCTCTTCACTCCAGCCTCCCACAAACCCTAGAAGTGAGGTGTAGAGGGTGGTATAAAGTGCCATGACGTTCCTTCTGTAGCAAGCTGATTATGTAAATCATTATCTTGTTTAAAAGCCTGAAGCCATCTCTTTAACTCATTATCCGCACCTTGGAAGTTTCTCCCATTATCGCTATACATGTGCACAGGTCTTCTTCTTCGAGAAACAGAACGTAGGAAAGCTTCCAGAAATGCATGTGAAAAACAATCAGTTAATAATTCGATATGAACTGACCTAGTGCAACAACAAATGAATAATGAAATATAAGCCTCTTGACTTTTATGCACACGACCAGAACTCAATCGAATATCAAAAGGGCCTGCATAATCAACCCCTGTATGAGTAAAGGGCCGACTAGGAGTAATTCTAAAGTCTGGTAGATTACCCATCAGTTGCTGTGGAACAGTTGCACGCTGAAGAACGCAACTGGTACAGTTATTTACTAGACCCTCTACTAAGAGTCGAGCTCCCAGAATCCAAAAATTCTGCCACAGAGTGTGTAACGTCAGTTGTGATCCTCCATGCAGAGATCTTAGATGGGATGTGAAGCAATGAGTTCACTGATCTTATGACGAGGTATGATAATTGGGTGTTTTTTGTCATAACTAATAGGCGTAAAACGAAGGCGGACTCCCAAAGGCAACAATCCCCTTGAGTCCAAAAACGGATTCAAGTGTTTAAAAGGAGACTTGGTGGTGAGGCTACCGTGATTTTGCAGTTCCCTCAGTTCGATTGCGAAGGAATCTTTTTGAACTGATTGAAGCCAGAACAATCGAGCTTGGTCTATTTCTGACGTTACGAAAGCTAAGGATGTGGATTGTGGTTTGGCTCCTTTTTCCTTAGAAATTTTGTACTTAAGTATTTTGATAAAACGAAGGCAATAGGCCGTTATACGAAGAAGTTTTGGCCAGGAAGAGTATCCAACAAATCAAAAGTTGCTTCTTCTGCGCTACTAATTTGATGAGAACTTTGTAGCTCTACTTCCAAAAGAACATCAGGATCTAACAAAGGACGCTTGTCTGGCCAACCAAAGGAAGGCCCTGTGAGCCAAGGCGGCCCATGCTACCACAAAGGATGATTGAGAACTTCTCCTGAAGAGATTCCCCGGGATGTACAATCAGCAGGATTGTCCATAGTAGAAACAGGAAGCCATTTAGCGTTAGGCAACAATTCATGTATCAAAGCAACACGATTGGCCACAAAAGTTTTCCAGTTAGAAGGATGTTTATTCAGCCAGCACAATACGACAGTGGAGTCGGTATGATAATACATAAGAACCTTTTCAATGCTCATAGTTGAAGCAACGTATTTGATTATTCTTGCAAGAAGAACAGTCCCACACAGCTCTAATTTTGGAACGCTTATTGCGGAAATAGGAGCTACTTTAGATTTCGATAGTAATAAAGTTCCTTGAGCATTATGACTCTCATCAAGAATGCGTAAATAAAGATTTGCTACGTAAGCTTTGGTAGATGCATCTGCAAACCCGTGCAATTCGCAAATTGAATTTGATTTGAATTGACCTGTCCAACGAGGAATCTTCGATTGTTCTAAGTTGCTAAGAGCCTCATGAAATTTAGGCCATTGAAATAAAAGATCATCTGGCAACTTTTCATTCCAATCGAGCTTGTGCAACCAAAATTCTTGCATCATCATCTTTGCTACAACTACCACAGGAGCTAACCAGCCGAGAGGATCATATAGTTTACCAATGACTGAGAGGACTATTCTTTTAGTAGGGAATTCAATAAGCTCAGAATTAACCTTGATTTGAAAGGCATCAGACAAGGGATCCCAACATAATCCAAGAACTTTTAATTGTACGTGCTCAGCCAATGGAAACTCCAAAGCACGTTCGTGCTGGCCTGAAGGACATTCACTAAGTTATTCGCTATCATAAGCGGCCCATTTTTTTTAATGAAAACCCCCACTTTCCATGATCTAAACAACTTGTGATCAAATTTGCTCAGCTTCCGCAATAGTATCAGCACCAAACAAAACATCGTCCACATAAACATTATTCTCAATAATACCTTGTGCGAGTGGAAAGTTTGAGCCCTCATCTAGCGCTAATTGTTTAATTACCCTATTAGCAAGATAAGGCACGCATGCCGTGCCGTAGGTGACTGTGGCCAATTGATAAGCTACAATTTTCATATCAGAAGACTGCCATAAGATGCGTTGATAGTCTCGATCTCTGACGTCAACAAGAATTTGTCGAAACATCTTTTCAACTTCCGCTAGATATACGTAGCGATGCTCTCGCCACCGCATAATAACAGAAATAAGATCTGTCAAGATTCTTGTACCAACATTGAGATGTGAATCTAACGTCGTGTTGTTAGAAGTAGGGCTCGAAGCGTTGAAAACAATACGCATACGAGTCGTGATACTGGTCGCTCGAATAATGGGATGGTGAGGTAAATAAACCGTTTGTTGAAAATCTTTAAGATTTTCCGTTTGAATAACTCTCATGTGACCCAATTGTAATTGTAATGTTAATTGTATGTTATGTTATTGTGAGCACAATTTTGTCTCTTTCAAAAGAATTACCGATATTAATCGGAGGCCCATTTTCAAATGGTAGACGAACCATGTAACATCCGGAATCTAAGCGTTTATGAGTTGTGGCAAATTGTTATTCACAACTGAGTTCTTCCTCATTTGAAGATACTTTAATTGGAAGTTCTTCCAATACCCAAAAACGAGCTAAATCGTCATGAAGTACATCATAGGTCACATCATGATGAACTGAAAAAGAGGAAACTGGAGGTAACAGCTGATTTGAAACTGGACCAGAAAGGATCCAGCCAAAGATGATTGCTTGAGCGGTCAGAGTCCCTAAAATTCCTTGTTTTAATCCTGGTTATAAACAGGATCCAAAAAAGTCTGCTCCTAAAATAAAATCTATTTTCGAAGTTCTAAATAGATCCAGATCAGCCAACAAACATTCTTTCATTTGCATATCTACCCCCCACCCCCGCCTGATCTTGCAGGTGGATGGTAAGATGTGAGCTTTAACAGTACCAATGACTGCACGTAACAAATTTTACAACCCTTTTCTTTTGGAAGAAACTGGAAATGAGCTAATTTTATAGCTGATCCGATTTCTATAACACCCACTCCATAAACAAGAGTATTGATCCTATCATATCTTGGACTCAAGATTTTCACCGCTCTCTCGGATGCTAAACAAAACTTCGATCCTTGATCCAAAAGTACTCTAAATTTATGGATTCGACCATTATCAGTCCGAACGTCTAGCAGAGCCGTAGCTAGAAGAGTATTACCTGAAATATTTGGAAAAGTATTTAAAAACTGTACAGATGGGATTTCCTGATTCATTGAGACATGATTCGCCTACAACACTGCAATCTCATTCCTACTTGAGCCACAAGAAGGTTGAACAAACTAATCTGTCTGATTAACCACTGCTGTATGCGCACTAGTAGACCCCGTCGCTTTGACAGGATTCTCTAGAGTGCTTTCATTTCGCGTTTCATAATGCAGTAGCGTGTTGTGCTTTCGTTACCATTTGGCACATTTTCGTTTGCTCAAAAATAATTATTCTTACTGCTCAGAAATATGCTCGGATTTTGTGGGGGAAAATGTGAAGACAAGATAGACATTAAAATCAAGAACTAGGAATTTGGCGTGAAGATATCAAAGATAACTTTATTGTTATCATTTAACGAGTTACACAATATTTAATTCACAACCTGATAAGTTCGCGTTTCACATATTCACAAAAGTGGCAATTATTTTTGTGTTCAGTTCTCGCACGACTTACGCGATGCTCGTTTAGGCGTAGACTGACTCATTGGCATTCAAGCCGTTTACTTACAGATACATATATAATATACCTACTAATAATAACATGATAGAAATCAAAATACATTCTTAATTCATTTCTCGCTCATATTCCAAACATCTGTGTTTTTTTTTTTAATGTATCTTCTATGAAATAGAAAAGAAAAATTGCTCGTTGTTTGTTGATGTGAATGGTGAAAAGTTTGCAGATCTTCAAGCGTCTTGTATACGAGACTATTTTAAAGTGTATGTGTAGGTTCCAAGTTTGTTTTGTTCGGTGATAAGCAAAGCTTGTTATATCATCGTGATTAATAATACACGACAAGTATAATGGCTACAAACATGTTACCTACTACTGAGGAAGAAAGATGGGAGAAATTAATGACCTCCGTCAATACACTGACACTTTCACATAACAATTTGCGGGCTGAGGTACAGAGTTCAACGCATTTAATCGAGACAATGAACACAAAGACTTCCGAATTTGATAAGAGAATGAAGGAGCGGAGAGAAAATAAGCTTATATCAGCAATGAAACCCGCGCCAAAAATATCGTCCGGTTCAGACTCGACGACACCGACATGATAAAAAGAAACTTGTTTTCTAGCATCCAAAAAATCTTCGCTGAAGTGGGTCTACAGATTCCAGAAGTCGCAATCGATGATGCTTTCAGACTCGAAAAAATCAAGGGAAACCGCCCCGTTATTATTAAATGCATCGGTTCTAGATAGGTCAAGCTTATCTTCAATAAGGTCAATGAATTCAAGAAACTGAATCCTGCTATCGCGAATGATCGTTCGAAGGAGGAGAGAGAAGAGCTCTGATTGACAAAGTCCACAAACTCTATAACTTCGGCTTCCACGTCACCCTAAAAGGCAAACGAATCTTTGTTGAGGATAATCCAATGCACATAGAGGAAGTGGATAAGCTTATACTCGAGCAACAAGCGAGTGTGGTACAAAATTTAACCCACTCAAATAATGGAAGCGTCGAGACAAAAAATATGCGGGAGTCAGATCTGCCTAAGAAGGAATTCCCTCCGGAGACACCTCCAAAAATGATAACTAGAAATAGGGGTCGTCTTCCGAAATCAGTCCATAAACAATCTCAGAACAACAAACCGATGGACAACTTGCTGAGTCAAGGTACACCAAAATCTACGCAAAATGTTGTCACACCAAGACTCAATCTATTATCCAGAAACCTGTCAGGAGAGGGAGAATGACAGTTGGATCGCAGGGATTCTACAAAGTCATCATCCAATGGCACACTACACATCTCTTCCGGTAACTCTGTATAAGCTAGAATAATTTTTTGGAATGTCCATGGTTTTGATAATATAACCGATATCTGTGAACTCCTCGGGGATCTAGATATTCTGTGCGTGTGCGAGACTTGGCGGGAAAGTGAAAAAATTAACCTCTTTCGATCCGCAGATTTCCAATGTATTTCATCTCCCGCTATTAGAAACAAATGTTATGGAAGGGCCAGGGGTGGTCTTCTCATTTCTTACAACACTCAATTCTGTACAACTCACGTGATTTCTATTTCACCCAATCACATTTTTGTCAAAGTTTAAACTCGTTTCGACTGCTTCATACTCGGACTTGTATATTTTCCTCCCATAGAAGACTTCCATGATTACTTAGAGAATCTCAATTTAGTATTCTATCAGATTTAAATTTATTTCCCTTATTTGCCAGTTGTTTTGGGCGAGGACTTCAACTGCAGAGTATCAGATCTAAACCAGTTTGCTTCTGGAGCTTTTTATGTTGCTAATACCTTTCATCCTGAAAGATCAACTATGGATAAATTCTTAACTTCCACGGGAAAACAATTTGCAAATATCATGGAAATTAATGAACTTGTTTTTCTAAATGGCCGCTCTCCTAGCGACTCCCCTGCCAATTTTACATTTATCGGTCCTCAAGGATCGAGCGCCATCGATCTTGTCAATTGCATCGCGAAAATTTTTACCCAAGTTATGTGTGATCGATTGATCTCTTGGGCAACTGAATTGAAATTGATCCCTGAATCACAATCAGGTTTTAGAAAGGGGAGAAGCTGTCTTGACAACCTATTTACGCTAATATCCGTCATTCAAATACATCTGAGAAACCCGGGTGCGGCAGTATATGCTGCTTGCATCGACTTCAAAGGGGCTTTTCCATCCGTATGGCACCATTTATTATGGGGAAAACTGCATTCTTTGGGTCTTAGCGCTAAAATAAATATTATTCTGAAGAATTTTCATGCTGCTGCGAGAACTTGTATTAAGACCGACAAGGAATCAACCAAATTTTTTAAGGTCACTCAGGAAGTGCTTCAAGGTGAAGTTTGAAGCCCAAAATCTTTCAAATTCGGTGAAAACCGTATTGAGGTGGTTAAACAATATACATGTTTAGGTATCCCTTTTTCTGGTTCATGCTCCTTTTTACCAGCAACAAGAAAATCGGTTAGTGCTGCGAACAGAGCAGTTGGTGCTACCCTGAGAACTATCCACTCGATCGGAGTAGACTCATGGAGCTCTTATGTCAGGCTTTTCCAGAGTCTCTATGTGAGTACACTGCTCTATGGATCGCAGGTTTGGAGCCTATATCATTTAGAAATCATTGAAAGAGTACAGCTCTCTTTTTTCAAGAAACTCTTATCCTTGCCCACTAATACACCAAACTACGCGGTGAGATTGGGAACCGGATCTTTGCATTCATCTTATGCAAACTTAAAAAACATTCTATCTTGGTTAATTAAAATTTCTACAATGGATGTTTCACGGTATCCAAGATTGTGTTTCGATAGGCTGAGATCTCAGGCAGTAAAGCAACCTAACAACAAATTTAACTGGTCTTCCCAGATCCGCATTTTTTTCGATGCAGGTGGTTTGGTGGATATATGGGAAAGTTTATCACTAAACACAATTAACTCTGACCGAGAGACAGTTCTCAGGAACTATAAGTCCTACCTTGAGAACCTTGATAGAGAGCGCCTAGCCTTGTCAAAAAGTTTACTGATTTTTCCTCACTTGTCACTGCAATCCGACACTCAAAAATATTCACTCATGCGAATGCCTTTGTTTCATAAAAGAATTTATGCTCAAGTCAGACTATCCATTATTCATGTATGCAGAATTGTTAATGACCGTAGAGATTATGTTTTCAATATGGAAGAAAGATGGAAGTTTTGCAACCTTGACAATGATAGCCTGTACCACATTCTTTCTGATTGTCCGGCTTGCCAGCATCTGTGCGAGGCTTAACTCCCTACAAACCCTGCTGAACTTGATTCAACTGGTTAATGGTTATCTGTATTGTCTTCCGTCAATCCTTCTGCGGTTAGAAAATTCTCTAATTTATTTGCGAAAATTTTTAGCGAGCGTTTGCGAACATTTGACTGTGTGTAATCATCCTTCCTATTAAGCTTTCATGTTTGCGTCTAGCTATACACGAATTGAGTGTTTTTTTTCATTTATCTCTGCGAAACTATCCTTGTATGTACCGAATGGTCTAAAGACGAGTGTAAATAAATAAATAAAAAATAAATGTTCAGCTTCACCCCTTAATGATGATTCTAAATAATGTAGTCTAGTGACATTAGACAACGCTTCATTTTTAATAATAAGAGCCTCAAATAAATCCCTGAAATTCTCCCAATCCTGATAATCCCCATTGAATTCTGGTGGAACCATCTGAGGAAGTTTGACAGATAATGACTCATCTTCAATCGCTAAAAATTTGGACTTTGTGAAATACTCAAGTTTTGCACGATCCCCCAGGGAAGTGTCAGCTTTAGTCTGTAGATGAAGATCCTCACATGACTTCCAGCGTTGATCGAGAAGATCCAAACGAGACTTGGCAGTCGCCAGATTCAGATTAGCTTTGGCAATTTTCCTAAAATTTGTTTCAGTCCTACTGATGGACTGAGAAATCTCTGATAATTCAGAAAACAATGCATCCATTTTTCCCTGAATGATAATTAAAGATCTTGGTAATAATCTTACAAATTTGCAAAGATTAGATCACCTGATAACATCTGTAATTTGTTATCACAATTCAAGAAAAAAAAAATTTGAGTATGTAAGAGTTCATTCGGCTCAACTATAAAATTTTATTAAAAATAAATAAACTCATCTCCTTAACTCCGACGAAGGCAAAGTGTTTATTCCACAGCGGAGAGAAGCGAGTAGTGTGTACTTTTGACCACCTTCATTTCTGTGCAATGATACACTTTTGATAATCCAGCTGTTCAATCGAAGGTGAAGCAGCATTGGTAAACCGACTGTGATCAGCAAATCGCAGCAAGAGAGCGCACCTGGTCCTTTGAGTGAGACCGTAGAGCACCAGAGCATCAATGTATAGACAACGCAGGCCCTCTCCCTCTCACGTAATAAAGAGTCAATTTTGTCGGGATCCGAATCCGCGTTCTTGATGCATTTTATGTGTTTCAATTACAAAACACCAAACTTGCTAATATTTCAGGTAGCACAGAACACACCTTTTGTTTGCCGATGAACAGTTACAACATTTATAGCGAGGAAACGCGACTTATTTCAAATTTATAGAGACACCACAACGGTTTCAATCACAACGAACTTCCTAAAACTTTCGAAATGTTTATAAATTGGCACTCTCTCAGATCACACTCGATCCAGTCTCGAAGGGCCATGTTTTATTTCATAATAATCTCTGTAAATTTATATTGAGATCTGATATGATTTCACTTGCACTGGATCAGGATGAGTCAATGATTCTGTCAACCTTTTAGGTAAACATATGTAAAGTTTTTAATAATTCGAAAAATCCAGTTGAGTCGCGGCTAAGAAACTTTTTGATAGTAGAACTACGTCCCTCATTTTATTCATGAATAATTAGAATAAACTTAGCCTGGATCAGACAATTATAACGTGTACTGTCCGATCAACCGTCACGTTCCTCGCGATCTTACATACTAACATTTTCGGGAAACCCAATTAGTTTCTACGATGACCTACGAGCCTTCTCATACAATCATAATAACCTAATATTCGCACGTTGCAGGGTAATTGTATAATTCGATACATTGGGAATTATTCAGTTATACCGAACGCGCGAACATTGACGTTAAGGTGTACTTATTCAGACGTAAAGATCCTACTTAATAAAAATAGAATAATAATGTATAATAATTTAACATGAATATAAATCGACTCATCCATGAATCTTGGTAATGAAGATAACCAATTTTTTGATAGAATCTTTATCCGGGTTATCTAGTATATTTAGCCAGACATTCCTTAGTTCACACATATGTCTGATTTCGCTTATGCATGAAAATCTTACAGTATTGAAAAATCGACTGTCAACCAAGAGATGATATACGGTCTCTGCGTTACAAGTATCCTCATGACAGTATATACAATTTCTTTTAGCATTAAATATACAGATTCTATTCTTATTCATATTTCAAGGCTTAAACTCATGTGTCAATCTTGATTGCGCCTATATTCTGAAAAAGCTCAGTGGTATTTTGGTTAAAGCTAGATATTTTTGCGGGCCTTCACGCAGAGTTGAGGGTGCTGGTCAGTTTCGACTTAGAATTTTTTTTCTGATAGGTACGGCACTGACTTCGCGTATTTTGTTGCTCTCGGGCCTTTTTAAAGCAATAGAGAAAAACAAACGAAAACCCGGGGTGTTTCGGGATCCTTAGATCAAAAAAATGTCATATGACTTACCCTAGGACTGAGGAAATAAATATTTGCATCCTTATCATAAATATTCCGGAATGCATAATCCTCTGATAGCAGACGATATGGGCGAGACTTGTTCAGCACTAGCGAGACCGCTCACTATTTTATTTTTTCCCGCACAAAACCAACATCTAAGATATGTTCTCAGTAGTCCAATATGATTCCTAGATTCGTTGAAAGACGGAGGTCACCACAAAATTCGCGAATCACATCGCGGAAAAGCACAGTCCACTGATATAAACTGACAGCTCCCATCGCTTCTAACAATTTCGGATTCCGAAATTGATCCGAATTCATCCGAAATCGATCCGATTCAAGAATTTTTTCCGAAACCTGTCCGATCTAATCAGAAAACTGTAAGAAAAGAGTCAGGAATTTGCCTGGCTGAGTCCAAAGTCTGTTCAGACAATCAAGGTCGACACCGGGAAGAGACTGCTTTCATCCGAAATGAGTCCGGAGCTTAGAACCTAAAATTATTTTTGGTAATGTAACAACGAGTAGTGATTCGATCAAGTCCGAAATCTGTCCGCTTGGAGACATAGACTCCGAAAACAGTCCGACTCAATCCGAAATAAGACCGGAATTTAGAACCTGAAATTATTTTTGTTAAAGTGAAAACGGGAAGAGGTCCGATTAAAACCGAAATCTGTCCGTTCGAAAACATAGACGCTGTAATTAGTCCGGCTCTATCCGGAATTGGTGCGGAATACAGAACCTGAGATTATTTTTGTTGAAGTGAAAACGGAAAGTGGTCCGAATAAATCCGAAATCTTTCTGGTCAAAAACATCGACTCCGCAAATAGTCCGGCTGTATCCGAGATCGGTCTGAAATTCGAAACCTGAGATTATTTTTGTTAAGGTTAAAACGGAGAGTGGTCCGGTTAATTCTGAAATCTATCCGTTCGAAAACATAGACTCCGATATTAGTCCGGCTTCATCCGAAGTCGGTCCGGAATTCAGAACCTAAGATTATTTTTGTTAAACTAAAAACGGAAAGTGGTCCTATTAAATCCGAAATTTGTCTGGTCGAAAAAATTGCGCAAATAGTCCAGCTCTATCCGAATATAATCCGAGATTCAGAACCTGAGATTACTTTTGTTGAAGTGTAAACGGAAAGTTGTCTGATTCAATCCAAAATCATTCTGTTCGGAAACATAGGTCCGGAAACCGTCTAGCTTTATCCGAAATTAGCCCGGAATTCAGGACCCCGAGATTGTTGTTGTAAAAGTGGAAACGGAGAGTGGTCCGATTAAATCCGAAATCTGTCCGTTCGAAAACATAGACTCTGAAATTAGTCCGGCTCTATCCGGAATCGGCCCTGAATTCAAAACCTGAGATTATTTTTGTTGAAGCGAAAACGGGAAATGATCCGAATAAATCCGAAAGCTGTCCGTTTTAAAACATTAACTGCGAAATTAGTCTAGTTTTTTTCGAAATCGGTCCGGAATTCATAACCTGATATTATTTTTCAAAGCTGAAAACAAAAAGTGGTCCGATAAGATTCAAAATCTGTCCTTTCGAAAAAATAGACTCCGGAATTAGTCCGGCTGTATCCACAATCGGTCCGGAATCCAGAACCTGATATTATTTTTGTTAAAGTGAAAACGGAGAGTGGTCCGATTAAATCCGAAATCTGCCTGGTCAACAACATCGCCTCCGCAAATAATCCGTCTATATCCGAAATCGGACCTGAATCCAGAACCTGAGTTTGTTTTTGTTAAAGTGAAAACGGAAAGTAGTCCGATTAGATACGAAATCTGTCTGGTCAAAAACATCGTTTCCGAAATTAGTCCGGCTCTATCCGGAATCATTCCGGAATACAAAACCTGAGATTATTTTTGTTAGAGTGAAAACGGAAAGTGGTCCGATCAACTCCGAAATCTGTCACGTCGAAAACATCGACTCCGCAAATAGTCCGGCTGTATCCGAGATCGGTCTGAAATTCGAAACCTGAGATTATTTTTGTTAA
>WSXT02211705.1:4508-17696 GCA_011762715.2 Neuroterus valhalla | reverse complement strand
TTTTTGTAGTTTGTACACGATCGAAACCCGAAATACCTTATTTCATCATAATGGATCATCGTGAAAGCATCAAATCTGTAATTAACGATTGTCCTATTTCTGATACGCAAGATCAGAGACGGGTATGTTGTTACATGAGAATCATACTCTTGTATCGTATACGTAAATCGTGTATCGTATACGTGAGTATGATTGTGAGGTAACGACATATGCGTCTCTGATCTTGCGTATCAGAAATATCACACTCTGTTTTTAAAGCGCCAACCTACGTGACTGTGAATGTAGTGTTAGAAGATACGTGCATATGTTTATGCTGCTCCGAGAAGGGACAGTATGATTAGAAGGCTTCGATTTGCGAAGAGTAGAGGATTCAGGAAAAGATCAAAAATTTTCTCCTTCTCACTAATCATTAGTACGTGTGCAGTAGTCTACCGCTCGCTCGTTGTTAAAGATAATTTAAAAATTCA
The DNA here is from genome assembly GCA_011762715.2 of Neuroterus valhalla. NCBI lineage: Eukaryota > Metazoa > Arthropoda > Insecta > Hymenoptera > Cynipidae > Neuroterus > Neuroterus valhalla. The sequence continues at coordinate 17,229 of WSXT02211705.1, read as the reverse complement.
CGGGAGAACTACCGCGCATGTTGAAAGTATCCACGTCCATATATGCCTGTATTCATCCTAAATATCCGTTTTGAGCCGTTCGGCTCCGTCCAGTACAGATCATAAGCAATGAATTTAGCGCGATTTTTGGGAATCGAAAGTAGCGATATTCGTTCCAAGTACTATAATACAAATGTAATTATTTGAATTCAGTAAAGAATATAGGTACGAAATGATATTCTATTTATTATTGTGACCCATATTGAAATTTCATATGATTTTTGCGTATTTGATGTGATCTTTGAGAAACAAAAAGTAAATGGGCATCGATCCTGCAGAATATACATCAGATGCATTATGTAGTTTTTTCTAATGAAATAAGGGGAAAGGATGGCAAGAGGTATAAGAGTGAGTAGGGGTCGAGGGTCAGTGTTAGAGGGGGTAGTAGGTGAGTAAGAGTCCAAAAAAGTAATTAGGAGAATTAAGGGAACCTAGGGGAAATAAGAGTAAGTGTTGACGAGGAAGGGTGGAATGAGAGTTCAGGAGGGAATCTCAGCAGACATTAATAAGGAATGGTGTGGATGGTGTCTGTCTGTCTATCTGATGTCATCGTCGTCGTCGTCGTCGTTTTCGCTGTCGTCGTTGGTGTCTGTATACTCCATAACGTTTGAATGACTAATCGGATTGGATGGCCGTTCGGCACACATTTCAGAGGACCAAACTGACAGGTCAAGTTCGTTAACCAGCTATTTTGTATGAAAAATCAGAGAGAAATCATTCTGAAAATTTTTTCGGACTTTCTTTCAAAGACTCAAAAATTGTAAGTACAATTTCTTGTAGTACGTAAAAAGGGAAACAATTTATCCTCATCATTTTTTCGATAAAACAGAATTGTCAGAGTTATGGTATTTTAAATATTAAAAAATATAGAAGAAAATCTGCACGCTGCGCGGGCACATTTTCATTGCGCGCGGCTCGCAACTTTGAACACGCCTAGGGTGCGCGTCGTCCAAATCTCGCACTTCGCGCTCGATGAGAATCTAACCTCGCGCTCTGCGCTTGGCCTTTGTTCCTCCCTGCAGTTGTATAAAAAGCTTGTAAAACTCAAAAGCGAAATGTCGACTACTTTAATTTGATGAGTGTAAATTCTCTTTTGTTATTTCATTTTCATGGTTATTTTTCCTGATTGACATATCCTGTTGAAGAAGTTTATAACACATTTAATAGTATATTATGCACCTAGGGATAGACACAGGCGTTTTTTGTTGAGCGCGATGTTTACCGAAGACAAGTTCGGCAAACATCGCGCGAGACAAAAAACGTGTCAATCCCTAGGTGCATACGATATTTTCTTCAACAAGTGCATGAAACTACGGGGTTTCGAGTTTTTTTCCCTCCAGCTGGAGTTTTTTTCCCTGCTAGGAGTTTTTTTCCCAGTTTTTTCCCCGGTTCTGAAAACAGCAACTTCTGGCTCGCTTCACACGCTCGAAAACCCGTGGTTTTCATGCATGAGTTGAAGAAAGATATTTTCCTGGTCAAGAACTTGTATCTATTTGATTATCCCTGAAATTTTGTCAATGGTCAAAAAGATCATTTTTTAAATGTCTTATATGGCTTTTTATAAATGGAGGAAAAACTACTTGTCCTATCAAATAGTTAATTGTATTAAATTTGTAGATCTTTTTTTGGTGCACAATGTTATTTCATTCATAATTTCACATACCTTACATAGTTTGATCAAAAAATGAATCTTTCTATTCTACATTATTTTTTCTGCACGCAAAATTTGAAATTTCATTTTTTTGAGAAAACTCGAAGAGTTGCAAAGATCATCCTAGAGGGCTCCCAAAAAAAAACCTTTTTTTCTCCAAATTTTTTTCATATCTTGCCTTGTTTGGCTGTAAATTCTCATTTTCGTTTCTATATTTGAATTTTGAAAATGACACAACTCCTTTAATCTTTTTTTATCGAAAAAAATGGTAACGATGCATTGTTCCACTTTTTAAGTGATACAAGAAATTGTACATAAAATTTTCGGTAATTGGAAGAAAACGACCAGAAAAAAAGTACATTTTTTTTGTTATCATATAAATCTATAGTAAGGAATGAGCTGGAAGTAGAAAATTAACGTTATTGGATAAAATTAACTAACTCGCTAAATTACGCATAGATGCTTTTTGATCCCTGCCACGTTAAATGAACATGGCAATGCCGTAGAATATACTATATGGTTGGAAGTACATGCGACCTTTTAGCATTCTCCCTACTATTTTATAAACAGGACTAGCAAACTTGCCTCCTGCCAAAGAAAAATATTCTCAAAGTATAACGATTTGGCTTGTTAACCCCATTTCGGATTCTCACTTGAAACTCAGTCTCTTGCCGATTCCCTAATGTTTTATTGAAATATTACTGCAAGGAATTCCGGACTTTGGGAGAAAATGAGTCCTTACGCCAGATATCCTTCACAGGAAGTCATGAATATGTTTTTTAGGACTCATTTAAATGAGAACCCTTGACTGTATAGCCTGTGTATGTTAAATTATATGGTATTTTATTTTCATATTTACCAATCCAATTAAGGATGATTGCTAAGAGAAACACTAGAATGACAACGATCTTCAATTCTTCCATTTCGGGGGAAACTGATGTCCTTCATATAATCTGACCTTCAATATTGAATAGAACTCCGAATTAAAACCTTCGATTGCTCAGAAAATCTTTATGTTTCCTCTTTACCACAGTATTATGTCAGCTGCTATTCGTCATCTCGGAGATTGTACATATAAAGCTCCAGTTTTGCTTTCAGGGACATTTTTATTTCATGGATTAGTCAGGAGCAGAGAAAGTATCTGTTCAGTCAATAACTTTTTTGATAAGTTCTCTTGAGATTTGATCTCTTGAATATTATTAGAGCAAACATTTATATATTTTTCTCGACATATCTTTATACCGATATGAATTTCGTGACGAAAAAGATGGCTTATCACCAATGTTTATTGTACCAACGACTAAATTGAACTTTTAATTTTTTTGAGAATCATCGTGTTCTCGGATGGACGGACATACATACATACTGAGAGAATGAATTCGGTTTAAAAAGTTGAAATTTCAACCATATGTTTGATTTTTTGCAAATAAAAATAAATGTCAAAAAAAAACAATCATTCATATTTTTACCAAAAGAGTTATCAATTTTATATCACAGAGATTATGTCGCGGAAACCAATTTTTCTTTCATTACCTTCAAAGAGCATAGCTAGCATATCCTCTTTTGTGCAGAAAAATAGTTTTGATGCTTCATAATGTGACCTTCGTACAGTTTGTTGAAGAAATCTTCCACGCAGTATGCCAGTTCGTCCGTATTTCATAGCATTTAACTATCAACATCCTTTGTTCTGTCTTAGTCAGTGCTTACACTCTTTTCTCTAGTCTCCGTACCACACACAGAATGTTATATTATACCAAAAGGGAAGTAAGGCATTCTTGCACTGCGCGCCATGATGCCCAATGCGAAGTCAAGGGCTTCCTGTCGCTCACTTCCGTGTATTTATTTTTCTTCATAGCCGGTCAAAAGTAAGTTAACTACAACATTGCGAGTTGTTGATCCCTGCCCGACATTTGAAAGCATGAGCAGAGCGAGTGCTGCTGATCGGGAGCAGGCATCAAATCTTAGACCATATAACTACATGGATCGCTCTAGCTCTTTGCTATAGTATCGTTCACGAGTACGCGATGATTGACAAACATTTTCCAGGCAAACAGTTCCCCATGCTCAAGTGCAGAGTTTATGCTTGAACGTACCTTTGAACGCTGCGCATGCGCTTTGACGGAGCATTGCCCTTTCTATGTTTGTCGCGGACTCCGCTGTGTATCAAGATAGCTCTTTAATCACACTTCTTAAAGGGAATAAATTCAATTTTATGAACGCGAAACTCGCTTTCTTTCTTTATTCAGTTTGTTGTAGATTGATATCAGTTTCCAACTTTTATTCACTGACATACAAAAACTCTTATAAATTCCAAGCAGGCAAATTTGAGGTAAAAACAAGAGTGACAGCGGTATGCGAAAATCGGTATGCATGGTACAATTAATTTCTCCCGGTGTTACAGAAAGTGTGCGTGTGGTCTCACCAGTGCACAAATTTTAGGCTTTCTGCCATAAAACTGATGCGAAAAAAACGTACTTCCGACCAAGGTATAAAATGAAAAAAAAATTTATTTCCTATGCTTGCTTTTCGATAGAGCATATTCGATTGATAAAATGAGGACCTTCTCTTAAAAATATCCTGTTGACAAACTCGTCCTCCGTCTTCAGGCCATGAAAAAGTGTTTAAAGGCGCAATACAATCGTTCATATCAGATTTAATCAATTTCTGGTGCGTATTATAAGAAGCCACGGGAATATTGCAGGAATTTTTGGTAGGTTCCTGCTGATTGCATTGATTTCTTGAGTTCAGAAACAGTCGAGCGTAATATTTTGATCCGAGTGTAAAAGGAAAAATATATGTTCAAGCTGCGTATCCATATGAAAAACTAATGATCTGGAGGATCATGATGATACTTCCTATGTTGATTTCGTCTCAGCAGTATTTTAAGTATGTGCATCAAATTGAAGGCAGATGGCTATGGCTTATGATAATTCCAAAAAGTAAAAAGTTCTTACAACCCATTTCAGCTTCAAGTCGTTGATTAGTAGGAATCGTGTATTACTAGAGTTTGAGTATTCGAAGCAGATTCTCTTATGGAGTAAGCCACACGAATCTTAGTTGTTCCATTCTGCATCCAGAACCGTTAGGAGGAGGGAGACTCAGGACGAGATCAACGGAAGTTTCGGGAGAAGAACGCTTTCGACAAGGATGCTCCCTACAATGAGATCCAGACTCGGAAAGTTGGTGAAGCTGTTTATCAAGAGGAGGATGCAGTTCCCTACGAGGAACAACAGGAAAAGAATTATAGATTGAATACTTTCACGATGATCCATTATGATGAAATAAGTTATTCCGGGTTTCGATCGTGTAAAAAACAACAAAATTTGTCGACGTTTCGCGAACCTTGCAGCTCGCCTCTTCAGGACTGGCCTAATACTGAGGTTTTTAGGTTGTGTTGTTATTATGTATGCTCACAACGATGCCTGTGATTGGTATTCAGAGAGCGGACTGTCGCGCCCTGGTCCAATTTTAAAGCAAGACGTCGAGCACACATCTCTTCATGCATGCAACGAACTATTGGCGCAGTAGAGATGAGGTTATGGAGCAACGCGTGTAGCCAGTGTGCGTGCGCACGCTAACTGCGCACGCACGATGCTCTGCGAGCCTTTCCCTGCCAGGCCGATGGTTCTTCGCACGCAATGGTAGAGATTTGTTTACCAGACAAATCCGACTTTCTGTTTTCCCGCTCTCTTATAATGGGGTCAAAAGGAACGATAATAAGGACGGAATCATACACTCTCATTAATAAATGTACATCAATTCGACTGAAGACTGATTCACGAGAATAGGTTTTGTGGTGCCTGAAAACTAACACCTCGAGAGGTAATTCTTCTAGGATTCACGCTCGGCATGGTTGCCATCGATCGCAAAATAGACTGCAGCATTTGCTGTAAAGAAAACTTGTCACCTTTATTTTGAATAGAATGAAGTATTTGGGGAAGACTAGATATTGTCTCGTCTCGACCGAGAATATGTAACCTCGAATGCGTGCGCTGCAATTCACTGCGTGCTTGTTGGTTAAGACGATCTGAAAATTCACAGAAAAACTACAATGAATCCCACGATCATGGATCGTGGAAAACTTGCGTATTCAGCGCCATTTTCGAAAAATAGGGATGAAAATAAGCATTGAATGTGTAGCACGTACATGAAGACGAATCAGGAAGTTTTGTTCTGAAAAAGGAGGGAAAGTGATGGAAGAAAGAAAAGAAGGAATTATGGTTAGGAGAGGGAAATGAGAAACGAGGGAATAAATAAGGGTGACGGGCGAGTTTGGAAGGGAAAGTAGGTGACTGAGAGCCAGAGAAAGAAAGTTAGGAGAAGAAAGGAGAAATCAGGGATGATAAGGGTAAATTGTGAATAGTAAAGACGGAGAAAATGAGGCGAGATATGAGGCAGAGAGTAATTTGTATGGTGGTGTAAGTATTTGAAAGAAGGGGCAAATTAGGCCCACTTCCTTGTTAAAATTCAGATGTTTTAGATGAAAGCTAAAAGATAAAAGAGAAAAGAGCAATCATTCAAAATCACAAAGTAAGGCGAAGAGCAATAGTTCAGGAATAGCAACATTATTTGGTGACTCATTTCCTCGTCTATCACTCGTCGACCGCTTTTAGCTGTCCAGCAGGGCAACGCTTATCAGCAGCGTTAACAACATGTTCAAAAACATTCGGAAAACGTCTAATTTGCTAGTTGATAACCTTTTAAAAGATTTCAATTAAAATTTGATGACGTCAAAATTTGATTAAGCTCACTCCTTTACCAGAAAAATGGACCGCTCACAAGAGCGAAAAATGTAAAAATTTCTTATAACAAACGACGAAAAGAATCGAACGGATGCAACCAGCTCCCCATCCGGTAACCAGTCGGACTGCGAACTCGACTCTGCAACAAGGAAGAAAAATCAACAGGCAGTGAATTGGCATGACTGTTAAGTGAGCTAGCAAGCATAGCTTCGCTTTCTGCATGATAGCGTGATGATGATAGCAAAGGTGTTGTCGCTAGTCAACTTGAAAGATGTGCTAGTTTACTCTCGAATAATAAAGAAAGAAGAATGAGAGAGAAGATCCAAAATGGAACATTCATTTACTATAGTGAATTGTTTTGCAACATGGACTACTGCACATGCTGTCTGAAAACTTGTCATTTGTAAAGAATAGAGGATTGAGGAAAAGGCCCGGAATCCTCTGATTTCGACCAATAATTAATACGAGCGCAGTAGTCCAATGCTCGTTCGTTAGTGGAGGTTATTTAGGAATTCACAGAAGAACTACCACGCATGTTAAAAGTATTCGGGTTCATATATGCCTCTATCTATCCTGAATATCCGTCTTGTTCCGTTTGGTTCCGTTTAGCACAAATCCTAAGCAATGTATTGAGCGCGATTTTTGAAGCATCAAAAATATGCTTTTTCGTTTCAAGTACTATAATACAAATGTAATAATTTGAATTCAGTATAACATATAGGGATTATAGGCATCGAACCTACAGAATATGCATCAGACGCATTATGATGTTCTTCTGAATGAAATACAGTGAAAGGATGACAAGAAGTAGAGGAGTGGATATACCTAAGGAGGAAATACCAGGAAAAATTAATAAGGAATGGTGTGGATGGTGAGAAAGAGGAGAATATTCGACTGAATTTCCTGACGAAAAATCAGATGCCATATATAAGAATTCAACAGCTTCATTAACAAATCGCATTTTCGGCTCAAAATGCTTTTTTTGATCCCTGCTACGTTACACGACCATGGCGATGCCGTGAATTATACCATATGGTTGGAAGTACATGCGACCCTTTTGTATTCTCCCAACTATTATGTAAACAGGACTAGCAAACTTGGCCCCTGCCACTGGATGTACTTCTCAGGAAATCATAAATATCTTTTTCAGGACTCTTTTAAATGGGAATCCTTGAGTGAGAGCCTGTATGTTCAATTTTATAGTATTATATTATCATACTTACTAATAGAATTGAGCATGATCGCTAAGAGGAACATTAGAATTTTAACAATCTTCATTTTTTCCAATTCGAGGAAAACTGGTATCCTTTATTTAATCTAACCTTAAATACGGAATAGAATTCCAATTTAAAACGTTCAATTGCTCAAAAAATCTTGTTAATCCCTTTTTAACACAGTTTTATGTCAACGGTTATTCGTTATCTCGAAGATTATACATATAAATCTCCAGTTTAGCTTTCAGGAATATTTATATTTCATCATTTATTCAAGAGCAGAGAACATTTGTTTTCATTCAACAACTTTTTCGATAAGTTCTCTTGGAATCTCGATCTCATGAATGTTATCGAAGGAAAAAATTATTCATTTTTCCCGACCTTTATTCCTACGTATATGAAGTTTGTAAAAAGGGAGATGACTTTATCACCCAAAAGGTAAACCCACAACCCAGAATGTTGAATTCTCAAAAAGAACAATGTTCTTCAGCCCTGAAGGAAGATATTTTAAGCTTTGCAATCTTTCAAAACTCAGTACAAGTGTACCAACGTCTGAATTGATCTGTTGATTTTTTTAAGAATCATCGTGTTCTCTGATGAACGGACATAGAGACTAAGAAAATGAATTTTGAACAAAAAGTCTAACCTTCAACCGAATATTCGATTTTTCGGCGATAAACATAAATGCAAAAAAAAACAAGCAATCGTTCTTATTTTTACAAAAAGAGTTATCGATTTTATATCAATCATAATTCATTACACTGAAGAAAACGATCAATTTTGTGAAAATAGTTTAATCTCACACCAAAACAAATTACCGTTTAAACCGAAAGTTGCAGTTTCAACCAAAAAGGATGAATTTTCAACCGAAAATATAAACTTTCCACCATACTCTAGCCCTTGAATCACAGAGTTTATGTCATGGACATCGATTCTTCCTTCATTACCTTCAAAGGTAATAGCTAGTGTATCTTCTTCTATGTAAAAAAAGTTCGACTGCTCCATAATGTGACGTCATTACAATTTGGAGAAGAAATCTCTCAGACAGTGTGCCAGTTCGTCCGCCTGTCATACCATTCCACCATCAGCATCCTTTGTTCTGTCTCTGGCAGTGCTTATCCTCTTTTCTCTAGTCTCATTACACACACGGAATGGAATATAATACCAAGAAGGCAGGAAGTTGGGCCATCGTGCACTGCGCGCCATGATACCCAATGTGAAGCCGAGGGTATCATGTCACGCAGTTCCGTGTATACTATTTTTCTTCATAGCCCGTCGAAAGTACGTTAACTACAACACTGCATGTTTTTGATGCCTGTTCTGACATTTGCGAGCATGAGCAGAGCGATTGCTGCTGGTTGGGGGCAGGCATCAAATCTTAGACCATATAACTACGTGGATCGCTCGAGTTCTTTGCTTTAGTATCGTCTACCATTACTCGACGATTGACGAACATGTTCCGGGCAAACCGATGGCAATGCGCAAGTGCAGAGTTCATTCTTGAACGTGCTCTCGAACGCTGCGCATACGCTCTTACGGAGCATTTCTTTTACATTAAAGAGAGAAGAAATCTTGTATTAGACACCCAACCTAGCAATCGTCTACTCTACTGAGTAGGCAATTCTGAGGTTGGGTAGTGTCACATTCCTACTGACTAAAACCCCGCCTCTCCTGCAAACCCATTCCCCCGTAACCGCTCTCGCATTACTTCAGGGAAATGGGTATAAGGCTAATACGCCGTCCCTCGGTGTTCCGCTATTTTTGCCAACATGGGCTTATTCCCTCTCCTGCTTTTGACGTTGCTAAGATACATGCATCGTTTTTAGTAGCGCGAAACTGTCGCGCAACGGGCTCGTCGCTCTTTGACACCTTGGTAGAGGCCTACAACCTGTAACCCTCTTTGCCGCATCTCTAGAGATTCGCCTTCCTCTCGGGTCTGGCGCAACCTGCTTCCATATGGCCGTAGCCATGACAGCGGTAGCACCGGATCATCTGCACCTTCTGCGACAGTACACCCACCCAACTTTGAGGTGCCCTGTATACGCCAAGCTTTCGGCCAAGTCCTCGTCCAACTCAGCGAAGGCCTTCAGGTTACTCCTGAAGGCCCATTTCGTCAGTTTTATGGCAGCACCGAAATGCTTCCTAATTGCCCCCTCAAAGTCCTTTCCTCCGGTCAGCTCGTTGAGGTTAAGAACCTCGATCTCGACACGAGGGATTAGTTCCCAAACTTCCCACCCGGCGCCAACCGCCTCTCTGATTGTAGGCGACAGCTTTGCTCGGCCTCTGGACCTCCTTCGTCTCCTTCGTCTCCTTTTTCAACACAACTAGTTGTGCCTCCGTCATAGAGCTCGAGGCTACAGGGACAGGTACCTGCCCTCGGGCCTTCACCTTCTATAGCGCTGGCCTACTTTCTTTTTTTCAGAACTGCAGTTACTGTCTTATCGACTAGGCTTATAATCATCTATTCCTACATCTCACTAGAAGTGCATGTCTTCTACTATTTCTCTACCTCGTTTTCGGGGCCCAAATAAAGATCTCTCTCCAAACAATCGCTTTCATGGTATAATAAGACACATTTTATAACTCCTTGTGCTCAAATATTACCACAACTTAACTTGAATCTGTCAAAAGGATATTTTCGTAAAGATATTTTGTCAAATCCTGTGATAGCTTTTCTTTTCAATTCTGAGCTGCTAGACGAGAACTTAAAGCACCTTCTCTGCTTGAGAAGATCTTCGGCAGCATTTTTTCCTTTTCTAGATATTCATGCTTATTGTCACAATTCATACTGTCTTATTATTACTGCTTGTTGCCGAACTTGATGCCCATGTTGCCAAACTCGTCACGAATTTCTTTGACAATGGAGCCTGCGCTCTAGTCCAGCTATTCGCAGAAACGACCCAGAACACACTACTAACCCAAGAGCACTACATGAACAACATCACATGGCAACCTGATGCTGCAGTTGTTAGACCGATATTATTTAGGAATATTCCGTTAGTGTAACTCAAACCTCACAGTTCATGAATAAGGGTAAAGTATTTTTTATGTGGAATAGAGACAGGAACAAGAAGAATGCTTAAAAATGAGGGTGGAGAAAGTGAAGTCTAGATAGCTTGGTTAATAATAAATTCTCACATTCAGTCCCCAAAAAGACTAGCTGGTGTAATGAGAAAATATTAGAGCCTAAAATGTCATCAAACATCGATTTTTCAATTTGTCAACAGTTGAATTTTATTCTTTTATCTGACTTTGAACCACGAAAATTAAAATTCAGTTTTGCATTCTCTTAATTGAGTGTTTCAGGGAAGCGATATTGGTTTAAATTAATTACTCTAAAATTACTGAAGATCGGTCTGTTAACGCCAACTGGAATTTCTGCGATTTCATCTGATGTCATAAAGTCAGCCTTGCCGCATCTGATATCTATTTTCATTCGGCAGTATCTGTTTTTGTAAGAATTGTATCTATAGATTCCAGCGAGGAGTTTGAAGCTCTCCACGATTGCAAAGACTTCATCATCTAAGAAAGATAATACAATTTCTTCTTGGTTTGGCAAGGGTATAAAGGTCCGCTGTCCTATTTTCAATTTCAGTCGCTGATCCGCAGGAAACGTATATCTCTTAAGTTCAAATGTCCGGTGCTGATTACGAAGGGCAGTTAGCCGGATAAATGCTAGTTGCTCAATTCCACATGCCAATCCGCCAGGTGCAGGAAGAGGCGGATCAAGAGCCATTGACTCCTTAAGAGGGGGACACTCTCTATTAGGAGACCTAGACCTGGAACGATGTGAAGACTCAGTCATAGGAGGATTGTCAGGAGAATGTTGTTTATCAGGAGGAGGAATGCCACGAGGAATAAAAGAAAAAGGGCTCCCATTCGGCAAACAGTCAAACTGCGAATTCAAATCTGCAACAAGAAAGAATGACAAACAAAGATCAGACTACAGGGGAATAGCACAATCGTGTAGTGAGCTGGTTAGCACATCTGCGCTTTCACATGCCGTGACTTTAGACCCAAAAAAGGGTGGCTCGCCAAGCAACGAGCGTACTTACTCTCTGATAATGAGGATAAAAGGACCAAAGACAAGGTCCAAATCATACCACTCTATTGATTGGATATTATTCCTCAGAATCGAGACTGATTGATTGATTGATTGATTCAATGTGTCCCCTGATGGTTTACATCTTCCTCGAACCTCGCCACCATTTCTTTACACATCCTACCACTATCTTAGTAGTAAGTGAGGGAAACCTACAGCTTAAGGTGGGTTCCAAACCACCAAGAACCCCTGCCCCAAGTACTTAGAGTAACCTTTTTCCCAAGAGGTACCGGCACCGCGACTATCCGGAGATGAACACTTCCTTGCTAGGCAAGTGTTCACCGCGTGGGCCGCCGAAGTTCTTCCAGTGTGCAAGGCGGGAATTGAACCCACAACCAGCCAGCGCGGGTCCAAAGCGCATGCTCTAGCCCCCACGACCAACTGGCTACTCCCAGCGTATTTTACTGTGCGCTCGTTGGTAAAGAAAATCTGAACATTACAGGGAAGCAACTGCAAATATCAGAGATATCCACAGGAATATATGACTATGTTCAACCAAATTGTACAGTTTGCTTGTTCGGCTATAGTCGGCACAAATTGTGAGCAGCATATTTGGCGTGGTCCATAAAAAAGGAAAAAGTGGGAATGATGATTGAAACCAAAGTCCATAATTCAGAGCCCCTTATGGAGTTCGATTTGTGAGAATTGATGAAAGAAGGTTTAGGTAGAGTTCTGGTTGAGGAACTGTGGAGGAATAAGGACTAGGTGAGTGTGGTGAGGGATTTGGAAGGTGAAGCGGGTAAATTTCATGGGTCATTATATCTTCTTTCGACAAAGGGAAAAGAAGTGTCAAACATACCTATTTGGCTTTATTATTTATCAACGTTTTTCTAACTGCTTCAAAGTTTTGTTTTATGAGATTAAAATATACCTGATAAGGTTAGGCGTTGCTCAAAGAAAACTAGTTAAACTACTTTCCGAAAAACTTTTAGTTTTAAATGTTTCTGTATATATTTTCTAGTAAAGGTATAGA